>WBNM01025572.1:52629-267454 GCA_013399055.1 Ramphastos sulfuratus | reverse complement strand
TTTTTTTTTTTTTTTTTTTTTTGCTACAAAGTGTTGGGAAACAATGTAGTAATTGTATTTTTTTTCAGGCTTATGCAGGGGAGTGTTGGACTAGATAATCTCCAGAGGTCCCTTCCAACCCCTAACATTCTGTGATTCTGTGAAAGTTGATCAGCTACAGCAAGACACCCCTGATAATTACAGTGCCTACACCAAAATAGTGCTTTTGGAGTTTTAAGCCTGCTTTTATTTATTCCTTATTTACTCCCAATGTCAAGAGCTGATGTTGCTCACATGTAGTACTCCTTACTGTTAGAGACAGTGGTTAGAGATTTAAATTCTGAGAGCAGATTAGTCTGCATCTGTGACTGCAGTGGTTAGAGATTGTGTGACACAACATCTGTGTGACATTCTTCTCTTTCTGGTCCCGAGGTGCACTGGCAGCAAGGCTTTGATTTAATGTTAATAAAACTTTCTGGTTTAATCTTAATAAGGAATTATTTCTATTATTCTGTAATGCTCTGAAGGTGAGAAATGTTCCATTTACCCCAACTGGATTCTGTAATGGAAGTAAAATACAAAGCTGGTGGTTACCCAAAGCTGTTGCAGACAGCAGGTGACATCATGCACCAGGTTTGTGACAGTCGTTGACTGCAAGGAGTGGTCTCTACTGGAGGATGAAGCATTTGTGTGGCTGCCTCTGCTTCCTGTGGGTGTTTGATTTTCATGTGAGTATTTATGTCTCAATAGCCCTGCTGTGAAAATGCCTCTCTCCACCTGACTGGTGGTCTGTGGTCCTTCTGGGCTTCCGTTTGGAGACTTCACAAACTCTTTGCTGGCTACAAGAGTTGTCTTTTCAATGCCTCGTCCTGCTCAGAGGAGGCAAAACTGCTCTGTTAAAAGCCCTGTGAAAGAGAACATCACTAAAAGCAAAGAGAATGAGACTTTCAAAAGATGGAAGGGAAATTCCTTACAAATATTTTCCGATTTCTTTCTTATCCCTTTTGCCATCCTTTGCCCTTCTTGGCTTCTTTATCTTAGGATAAACATCATATTTATTTTCCTTTCATTGTGTGGAGAATTTCAATCAGTTTTGAATAGCAAAATAAATATAAGAGTATACTAGTGTTCTGTTCTCTGGCATAACTGATGCCTTGCAGGGAGAACTGAAGGTTATGTGGCAGTGCCATTATAAAGGCAAGCTGAAGGTATTTGTGTTAATCCATTTTCTGTCTTGTTACCTGTTTTGTTTTATATTTAACTTCCCTTTTCAAGTAATAATCAATACTTTTCAGTAGAAATCATAGAATCATAGAATGTCAGAGGCTGGAAGGGACCTTGAAAGATAATCTAGTCCAAGCCCCCTGCCAGAGCAGGATCACCTAGAGCAGATCACACAGGAATGCGTCCAGACAGGTTTTGAGTATCTCCAGAGAGGGAGACTCCACAACTGCCCTGGGCAGCCTGTTCCAGTGTTCTGTCACCCTCACAGTGGAAAAAAATCCTCCTCATGTTTACATGAAACTTCTTGTGCCTCAGCTTGCACCCATTGCCCCTTGTCCTGTCATTGGGCACCACCAAGCAAAGCCTGGCTCCAGCCTCCTGGTACTCACCCTTTACATATTTATAAACATTGATGAGGTCACCTCTCAGTCTCCTCTTCTCCAAGCTAAAGAGCCCCAGCTCCCTCAGTCTCTCCTTCATGTAATAGATCACAGGATGTCAGGGATTGGAAGGGATCAAGTCCAACTGCCTTGCCAGAGCAGGACCATACAATCTAACTCAGGTCACACAGGAATGCATCCAGATGGGCCTTGACTGTCTCCAGAGAAGAAGACTGCACAGCCTCTCTTGGGAGCCTGTTCCAGTGCTTGTGACCCTTACAGTAAAGAAGTTCCCCCTTGTGTTGAGGTGGAACCTCCTGTGCTGCAGGAGGTTCTGTGTAAGAGAGACGTTCCAATACCCTCATAACAATTTTTTTTCCCCACCTCTAAGACAGCTATACCATTGCTTTTTAATGTTTGTACAAGTATTATTAATAGAGGAATGACATTAAGTTATCCTGGTAAGACTACTTTTGAGCTGTGGAGCGGGGAACCTTTTCCAAGTATTAAGGGAGGTTTCCAGCTCACTGGAAGATAAGTGAACACTGTCAGTGTTTAAAAAGTGCCAACTTCATGCTTAAGGTTAGTATTTTCTGTGATAGCTTTTGTTACTTCACTTTTTGGTTGTCTGGATATGGTAAATTTCCTGAGATGTGCTGATTGCCCATAACTTGAGCTGGAAGTTTTGAATAATGAGCTCCTGAGCACCTCCGGGCAGAGCCGCGAGCCAGCAGTCACTTGCGCAAGTGTGGGTTTGTCCGTGTCGTTAGCTGTGTACAGTGACCTGTGAAGTCCTAGCAGTCTTTTTGGCTGTAATTACTAAATCACCTCTCCTACAGGATCAGATGGGAGGAGAAGCTGCAAGCATAGTGAGAGAACCCCGATGGAAAAGACAAATATCTTCAGAAAACGCCCTGGGAGTAATAAAGAAAAAATAGGGTGGCAAAATAAATTGCTGCTGATACAATTTTTCTTACTCTCCTAAGTTTACCTCTAGTGTGGCAGTTTTTTCTCCCTTCAATAAATAAATGCAAAGATGAGAATCACTGCCAAAAACTGTCACATTTCTGGAACTTTCAGCCCCTGATTATTCACATTAAGCCTCCCTCCCTTCCCCCCCCCAGCAGTACAGTATTCTGAATATATACACCCACCATTCTGTCAGATCTGTGCAGTCTGTGTCTGGTTCATCTTCTGTGTCTTTGATGTGCTCCATAACGTAGGCAAAGAGAGGTCTGATAGTCTCTCTAAAAACCTGACAGTTTGTGTGACAATCTGTCCACAAATCCACAGGCTCCTTGTCAACCAAATGAGCCTTTGAATATCAGAGGTTTTCGGAACAGTGCTTGCAGCATTGCATATGACTAAGGGGAGAGTACAACAGGCTTCCTTGTAACCTGAGAGATGCCTGCATTTTCCTTAATCATTCCAGGGACATCTCATCATTGCTTGTTGGCTGGTTCTCAGCACCACACATGTCAGGGTTATTTAGCAAAGCTTGATTTACTGGAAACTGCACATGGAGAATAATTTGCAGTTGGGGGTAGAGGAAAAACCCTGTGAGGGTGTACAACTTGCAAGCTTTGGTATACTTTTCTCTTTTTTTTAGTCATGTTTTGTTTGTGGTGGGGTTTTTTTCTTTCTTTTTTTGTGCGATTTGTTTTGCTTTTTTTTTTTCCCCCCCTATGTGACTCTCTTCTCTACTGGTGCACTAAGTGCATGGATATAATGCATTTTCTTTGGTGTTTTCCAGACTTCTGACACATCCTGCTGCCTTGAGTCTGGACTTCCTCCGGGAATCCAGTGGACTGCATTCCTTAGCTACCTGTTGGGGTCATGAACATGATTTAGGATTTTAAAAATGGTTGACAGAAACTGTTAACTGGGCCAGCTGCTGCAGTTTATAAATGGGGCTTAAGGATATTCTCAGCAGGAAAAGCTGGGAGGTTTAGCTGCAGTATGCCCATCCAAGGTGGTGGGAGTTCTGTTGGAGGCTCTGTCAAATACCAGCTTTGGCATGATGGCATCAAACCTTAGCTATAATGTTCTTCCCTTCCCAAAATAAGATCCTGTGATGGGCCTGACAGAAGAATGTATGTAGTATCCTTTTTAATGCATGACAAGTACTTGATGACTGCCTGTTTTCTATTTGGTTGTCTTGTTGGTACTTTTTTCCCTCTGAAGTGCTGGTCAGCCTCCTTGTGAGGCCTTCAGCTGCTTACTTTGGCACTTCTGATATTCTGGCATTTCCCTTTCTTCACCTTCTCCCCTTCCCTTAGTGCTGATTCTCTGCATGCCTCTCTTGCACAGTGCCCACTTAGAGGCAGCGTCCTTGGATCTGGGAGTTCATCCTGATTGTGTGGCAGGTCAGCTGCTAGTACCCAGGTATTTTTTGGTGGGAGTAACTATGCAGGTGCCCAGCCCAGGCATTGCTGTGCCCTTAAAGTCACAGATGCTGGATTGCCTGTGCAGGTCAGCCAGGTGTCAGAGTTCTCTGAAGCAGATGCTAAAAACCCTTGATGTTTAATCAATGCCTGGGAAGCCTGTTTACCTGCACTTGTCAGGTATAATTGATTCAGGCATTTACTGTGAGTTGCTAACCTAGGACTTCTCGCTCCTGTATTAAACTTCCAGCTAGGAGGAGAGCAGAGCAATACTCTACTACAATAGTCTTGGCATTAATCTGGGCCTTTCATGATGCTGTTGCTGTCCTTGTCAGAAAGGCTGTGCTGCCTGCTGGCAGTTTGTGGCCTTTTTCTTGGGAGGCACTTTGATTTTATAGCATTTGAGTTTAAAGAATTACTGATCTATTTCAGTCTTTAGAATGCTATGCTTTAAAACAACCTCTTACAAACATTCTGGGTTTCGTTTGGTCCTCCTTCCTCTTTCAGTGGCCTGTGTAGTAAAAACTTCTTTGTTGTTGACTGTCTTTCTGACTTGAAGATAACATGAGCTGTTTCTGAATGTTTCCACTGAGGCACTTGCATCTCTTTGGAGAAGTTGCAAATACCATCTTTGTGTGGGGTGTGTGTTTTAACTGGACTCTTTTCCATGTACCCTCATAGCCACAGTCTGACTCTGGCATACAATCACAGTCTGGGTCTGTAAATCCATTTTTACCCAAATGGAGTATCTCCATCTCCAAGTGTGGGACCTGGTTCTGGGAAATTCTAGAATGTGTAGCGTTGGTTCACTGTGTGCTTTAGGGGCTGTAACTTAACCATTTTATGCCTAGCTTGTCATTCACAGGATAAACCCAGCTGTGGTCCTTCTTCCCAGTTATCCTTTTGTGGAGACTGGTATTTTGTGGGATCATATCTGAGAAGCTCTCTAGGTGTACTACAGAATTAATATTTTGCTTTCAACTCAAGATAATATTGCAGTTTTAAGAAGATTTCTTCAGTTATGTACTTCTGCCTATGACTAGTTCAAGTTTTCTGGGTTGTCACTGTGGATGTTGCTCTTTTTCTTCTCTGAATCTTAATCCAAAATTTATGATCTTACAGTTTGTTGCCAAAGGAAAGAATAGAATGACACAAATTCGATGCTCTCATTTCATTATTGGTCACAGCGGGAGGAGTGGATGAACCCACACATGAACAGCGAACAACAGAGCTGTGTTTAGAAGTTGGCCTTGGCTGAAAAAAGTGGTTTTTTTTTTTTTTTCATATCAGCAAGATGTTTGTAGTTGCTTGCATCTTTCCTCTATTAACTTTTGAGGAAAAAAACCCCCAAAACCCAAAACACTTAAATTTGCATAAAAGCAGTTTAACCTCTGGCTTCTGTGCTTGTGTGATATACTTTATATGCATATTTCTTTTCCTTGCTAAACCACCTATGTATATCTGTGCTTTCACTTGATAGGAAGGAGAAAATGTGAATGATCTTTTAGATAAATGTTAGCTGATACCAACAAAATGTCTGAGTAGTAACTCGAGAGCTGAGCTCTGGCAATGAAGAGATTGCCTCTTGCAGCGTGTCCTGAAACTCCCAAACTCCCTGATTTGGACCAAAGTCGATAGCAGTGACTGATTGTGTAGTTTTTTTGTTTTTTTTTAACAGATGCAAACTACCATCCAGTGAACAGATGAGTTCAGCTCCCCTGCCTCTGTACCTATGGGAGGGGTGCAGGTAGATGAGGTAATTTTTCACATCTGTTAGGAGCCATTTGCACCAGCGGAGAGAATGAGCAACCTGATTTATAGTGCGTGTGAACCAGCGACCCGGTGAGGGCTGGTGCCTGACTATCTCTGCTTCCCTTAGGCAGTGCTGTCAGCAGAGGCAGTTCCTGAAGCCTGTGCTAACCAAACTTTTTTTTCCTCTAGTTTCCCGCTGTTCCTCATGGCAGCAGCTGTGTCAGGGGCACACGTGTGTTCCCCAGCCCCAGGAGCACCCAGGCAGGCAACAGGCATGCTGCTTTATCAGGATGTGTTAGGTCTTATTTTTGGCTTCAGAAGCAGCTGGAAGCAGAAATCAGAATGTCTCCCAGTTGGCGTTTGATACGCGAGGAGTAACCTCTGCTTTCCTTTCCCCTTTCTCTGCCCAGTTGGCAGTGTTTTCTGCTCCCAGGGCACGCTGTACATTTCCTCCTGCCATGCCATGCTGCTGCTCGTGCCCCCTTCAGCTCAAGCAGGGCTTGTGGCAGAAGGTTTGCTGGGAGCTGGCAAGCGCAGATGTCGGGAGAGGGGATCGAAGCAACATGTCTGTCAGGTGCGAGGCAGATTGTACCATCTAATCCCTCGGCTGTTGTATGCAGCATTTGTCAAGGCCTCTGCTGGCCTGCTCCGTTTCATCAGAGGTATCACTAGCGCCCATCTAGGCTGGCAACAGTTCAACAGCTGTTAATCCTCTTCGTATCTTTAAACACTGTGACCACTGACAAGCTTCTATACTCTGAGGTGTCAAAAAACCTCGAGATAGCTGTGGCGGTGGTGGTTGGGTTGTTTCGTTTAATCTCAGTACCTTCTGATCTGTTGACCCAGACTGAACCTGATGGAGAAATCCGCAACTCTGTATCAAATTTTTTTTTTATTTTCACCTGGGCTTGATGTGCACAAAGAATTTTTGCCTAAAATCTGATTAATTTCTGGTTCCTCATGCTCACCTTGCTTGATTTTTCTGTTTTACATGTTACCGCAAGCAGCGCATGTTTCACTGAAGCTGTAAGGAATGTGGTTTAATGTCAATGTGAGAATGAGCTGGCAGGGTTTTCTCTTTATGCTTCAATTACTTTCCCTCCTGAAATAACCCTGAGAACTCCATCTTCTGCTATATTGTTTTCTTACTTCCTCTGCTATAAGTTGTGGAAAGGGCTGGGGCAGCGTAGCGAGGTGTGGTGGTGAGCGTTGGAGCTTCCCTGCGTGTTTGCAGCCAAAGAGGAACGACGATCTAAAATTACTTCAAATTTAGGTCTGAATTGCAAAATTTATTCTCTTTGGAAAGGGAAATTTTTAGTACAAGGGTGTTTTGGGAAGAGCAGGAAGCAAGAGTGTAGCAGCAGATCTGTTGTAGGAGAGCAGCAGGGTAAATGAAAGTGGCTTTGTTGGTCTTTAGGCTCTAGTTATGTATTTTTATAACTTCTCAGTGTTTTTATTATTTGCTACGAACCATCATTTAATAGCAGGGAAATATCTTTCAAACTAACATTTCTTTGTTTAGTTTGTTTGTCCTCTCTGGAGAGCTCTTTCCCCATATGACAAAGATCTGATGTTCTGAAGCTGCCTCCCCTAAGGCTCAGCTTTATTGAGAGAAGTGAAACATTTTAGGTGGTTCATTCATTCTTTCTGTGTGTCTTGTTATTTGAGCCCTTACGGTGTCCTTTGGTTATGTTTTTAAACTTATTTCTGCAACCAGGACTGCCAGGAGCTTTATTTAATAATAGTCGAGGTCTCATGTTCAGCTTTTTCTTTGTGAGCTGCTATTTTATCTCAAGCATCAAATATTTTAAGTGTAAATTAAAAGCAGCATTGATGTCCTATAATTTTGTGCTGAATGTTCTCTTTTACTCTGCGACTGAATACTGTTTTATGAAGGTAAAGGACTTCACTAAGACTATGCACCTCAGACTTTGTTTCAAGTGCAAATACCATACCTTGATCTTTCTGAATAACCCTTGTGTGTGGGTAGCTCTGTTGAAGTCATGGGAAGTGCTTAGGTGGTTCCTGGCTTGGTTCCTCGTTTGCAGCTTTGTTATAAAGTCCTAGGATTTTTGTAGTCCATTGGAATGTTATCCTCTGCCATTGTGGAGTAGGGGAAATACTGAAAACTAAGCAGATCTTGCATCCAAAGTTGTCCAAATGAGGATATTTGGAAAATTGTTCTCTGTACATAAAAGCCCCAAATCAAAGAATGTGCTGGGACTGTGCCGATGCCGAAAGGCCTGTCTGGTGCTCCTTTAGTGTTCAGGACAAAAGTGGATTTGACTTTCCCAAGGTAGGAAAGGGCCTAGAGGCCAAGGAAAACCCGTTTAACAAGTCTGCTTGTTGAATGAACTCAGGTTTAAATGGCAAAACTCTGCTTTTCATACTTGGGGAAGCATTTGAAGATTCTGATTCACAGCATTGGAAATAGTGCTTCATTGTTTTCTAGGGTTTTTGAATGGAGCGGGGAAGAAGATTGCAGAGAGGACTGATCCAAAGGCAGGAGGCCCAGCTGGATCACGTGCAAATATGTTTCCTTTTCATTTTTAAAGCTCAACAGCTTTCATCTTCAGGTTGAAGGCCTTCTGTGCCCCTCCTTGATCTGTGTTGTGCCATGTGCCTTTTGGCTTCTTTGAGGCAAGACCTCCTCCTCTTTTCCTGAGGTTCTTGCCTTTCTCTTGAGGGTCTCACTCACCTGCTTTTATCAGTTCTGTGATCCAGACCTATTCTATAGCAATTTCTTCCCCTCCTCTTTTTTTGTGCATGTTTGTAGCTGGTGCTGTTGAAGCTGAGGCTGATGATACTACTGGGCAGTTGAACTCTCTCTAATAAGCTAGGCAAGGTTGTGGCACAACCACTTTAATCGACACTGCAACCAGCAAATGACTCTGTTGGCTGTTTTTCTTTTCTTTAGGTGGGTTAAATGCCAACCTCATGCTGGGTCTCACGTACAACATATTTGTTCCTGTTTTCCTCTCCTGCTGCTGTTTCACTGCAGAGTGCTGCAGGCTAATAGTATCTGACGGGGCTACTTCCTCTTGACTGAAAAATGTTTAATTCTCCTACCTTGCTTTCTCTCTTCCCCAGTTTCTCTCATTTTGATCTTTCAAATCCAGTCCCTTTGAGAAATCAGACAGTATGAAATATGAAAATTGCTTGAGTAGTAATTGGAGAAATGATGAGACTTATGAAGCCCATGGAGATAAAGCTTACATCTACTTATTCACATTATTTAATTTTTAATGGCAAATTTAATTAATGAAGCACAGGTCTTGTGGTTTCATGTGTGAATAAGTAACAGCAGGGAGCTGAAAGTCATGAGGTCTGTTTACAGGACAGAAAAAGGCTCCATTAAAAGCTGAACTTTTCATTATGGGAAGGAGAAAAATGAGTTTAATAGCATAGAAATGTGACCATTATGGAAGAAATATGCTAACAAAAACATTAATGGCAATTTGCTGGCAAAATGTATTTTCAAGTGGTTACTATTCCATGATTTTTCAGTTTGAGTCTGTCCCTTAGGTCAAAGTTAGGAAAAGCTAAGTCTGGTTTGCGGGGTGGGTTTTTTTTTTGGCATGTGACATAAATTCAGGCACCAGAGATAAAATGCTTAAATATAGCACCTGGAAGCCTAGGCTCTGGAAACTTGTATAAGCCTTCCAATTAGCTGAGCTTCACACAACTTCAGTGATACAGGCAGCTGTTATCCCTGGCTTGCAGATGGAGAATGGTGACTTGCTCATGATTGCACAAGTGGCAGAACCGCTAATAGAACTTGAGTTATATCTGTCCTGTCCTTTTCTAACCACTGAACAATGCGTGTCGCCTCATCATGTGGAGGACCACAGCTGCATCTATGGGAAAATAAATGAAGAAGGGCAAGAATAGTCGTCTATATAAAATGACCAAATCTGGGGAGAGATGAGATAGCAGCTAGAACCAGCCCTAAATGAGTAGCTGTCCTCGCTTTCACTACCGTTTTGTCACTTCTCTGATTGATTGTTGCATATTTTCTGCATGTGCCTTTTCAGATTAAGGCCCTTGCAGATGAGCTTTGAGTGAGGTAATTGCAGCTATTTCAGTATGAAGTCCAGAGGCTTTGCCTAAAGCAGCTTTATCAGCAGTTCAGTAACACAAAGCCTCGCAGCAACGTTAGTGGTGGTGTGCAGCCATTCCCTTTTGCTGTTTGTGCTTGGGAGGCTTGTAGGTGCTGCTGAGAGGCAGAATTCATCCTCCATGTTCAGCAGCTTAGCAGTTGTGAACTAAAACTCTTTCTGTGGAAGCTTGGGAGAATTTAATGCAAACCTCTTAAGCCCTGCAGCAAGACGCTCCAGACTGGCAGTGCCCTAACTGATACCTGATACGCCTCCCTGTGTTGTTAAAAGGGAAACAGGCTGCATAATTTTCTTCTAAAGAATAAGTAACATAAGTAGAAGCACTGAAATGTAAAATGGATTTTCCAGTGCTAGCAGCCAATTTTGATGCTTGCATGTCAGTAACTTACAGGATCCTTCACAGCAATTAATGAAAAAAGAGAACAAAACAGAACCAAACTCAAAATAACTTAGTGCTGGAAACACCTTGGGTTTGTGGTTACATGGAATAATCAAAGCTGAGGATTGGGTTTTAGTGACCTTTTCCCTCCTCCTTCTTTCCCTTCTCAAGGGTGAAGTGCAGAACAGAGGATGCCTTATGGCCTTGATGCATTTTGCTGAAAAGAAAATGAGTGTTTAAGCATTTTATTTTTAATATTTTTTTTGTTGTCTTCTTTGAACCGAATATGTTCTTGGTTGTTGGAAGTCGTCATTAATTATAGAATATAATTTTGTGATGGGGTAAGCTCTGAGGTGCCTTTTAATTTTAGAGCTAAGCATTTTGTTCTTTATTTCAGAACGCAGAGATCTACAAACTGACATCGGAGCAGTACCAGGAGGCAGCCACCAAGGCAGAGGAGTCAATAAAGTAAGGAGCCACTTTTTGTTCTTCCTGTCAATTCCAGCTGCATTTCGTAATGCTCTGTGTGTAGCCTCTGGATATTCCTATAAATGGAGTGTGAAGTTACCTCCTGTCAGGTGGTTAAGGGGCTGATGAGTTAGCATCTTCTTTCTGTGCCCAGCTTGACAGAATTCAGTACAAAGTTGCTAGGCCTTGCAAGGAAGAACAAGGGAGAAGAGAAGGACTTGGAAAATTCTCATCAACAGGAATATTTACTGGGGTTTTCATAGTGGTGGTGGAAAGTGC
Source organism: Ramphastos sulfuratus (assembly GCA_013399055.1). Taxonomy (NCBI): domain Eukaryota; kingdom Metazoa; phylum Chordata; class Aves; order Piciformes; family Ramphastidae; genus Ramphastos; species Ramphastos sulfuratus. The sequence continues at coordinate 256,491 of WBNM01025572.1, read as the reverse complement.
TTAGTCTATTTAAACTTTGGCCCAATGTATTTTTTAACCTACCCATTGCAGCACTGGGCAAGTGCATGGGGGAGTAGGAAGTTTTCTTCTGAAGTTTTCATTGTCCAGGGAAGAAAAAAGGTAAACAATCTGAATCTCAGCCCTGTAAGTTTTAATTGAAATAGACTTGTAATTAACACAAATGCTGTCTTAGAATGGGTGCAATGATTTTTCTGGCCTCTTTTATGGGCCTTGGCACAATTAGTGTACCTTTAATGTGTTGTTTTTCTTTACCATCAGTATATTTAGTGTCTAAATTCCATTTGAATTTGCCAGTAGTGTTATATAGCTTATTGTTCCACATGCACTAACAGCTGCCCAAGAAAAAAATATTTTCTATAATTCTTTAATATTAATGAGTCCAAAGCAATTACACTGTCAAGAGCAGTGCTCTGATTTCAGTTGGGTAAACAGTTGGCCAATGTGCAGTAAACTGGAGTAGTGGCATATGTAGTCCAGTTGGGTCCAGTCCAGACTGTATGATACTTAATTGCATAAATAGATAGTATGGTAGTGATGAATATGTTAGTGGGGTGTGCAGTATATTGTGCTGTCTGTATATAAAATCATGTTTGGCTGCCAAAGCATCACATAACCTGTTGTCATTTCACATTTTTGTTTGGACAGTCAAGCAGGAAGTTGCTAAAGAAGCCAACACAAGGCAGCTAACACATTGCTTGCATTTTCGTGCAGTTTTCCATAGCAGAATTCTGAATTCTGGGCTTTAAAAAAAAAAAAAATTTAGACATTCATAGGACATAAAGTTCTGACAGTCTTTGATCAGTTCAGTCCTTTCTCTGATTTGCTTCTGCAGCTGTGCAGTCACAGAATCACAGAATGATAGGAGCTGGAAAGGACCTCTGGAGATCATCTAGTCCAACCTCCACCACCAGAGCAGATTTACCTACAGCAGGTTACAAAGGATGGCGTCCAGGGAGGCTATGAGTGACTCCAGAGACAGAGACTCCACCACCTCTCTGAGCAGCCTTTTCCAGTGCTCCACCACCTCAAAGAAAAGAAGTTCCTCCTCATGTTTAGATGGAACTTCTGTGTTCAAGTTTGTGCCCATTACCTCTTGTCCTGTCCCTGGACACTACTGAAATCAGACTGATCCCATCCTTCTGACACCCACCCTTTAAGTATTTATAAGCACTGATAAAATCTCCCCTCAGTTTCCAGACCCCTTAGCCTCCAGGCTTAAAAGCCCCAAGTCCCTCAGCCTTTCAGTTGTTGGGAACACATGTAGCAATGACTTATCTTTGTGACTTGGTAGAGGAAGAGATTGGGACCTTGGATTATGTTCCTAACTTGCTATAACAGACTGTAACTAACATATTTTTTGTAGCAGTCTTAAGTCTGGTTCCTGGGGTTTCAGTTTCATTTGGTATCTTCTATTTCTTGTGGAGATGAAGACTGATAATGTAGCAAGCTTAGGAATGTAACCATTTCTCCTCAAGCTTAGTGGCTGAGGCTGATGCAGATGCTAATGACTTCCTTCTTTCAAGATTCAGAGCATGTATTTATAGTCTCTTAAGGGTTTATTGCCCTTTTCTTTGAGTCCTTATCTGCTAATCTCTGGTTTCTGGCCTTCGTACAATGCTCTTCTATTTGATGGCTGTATGAACCTGAGCCATCAGAAAGGGACAGATTCCTTAGGCTGCCTTACTTGCAGCCAAAGGAGACACCTGCTCTAGTGTGACATTAAGTGAAAAGTTAGTATGGCTGGAGGGGTACCTTGAGAAGGGACAAAGCTGAGTGCACACTCTGGGATAATGTCCTTAGATAGTTGTACATGTGGGCAGAGTCATTGTTTTGCCCCACCAGCCTGCAGTATCTGTCTCTTAGAGCAACAGGCAGTGATCCCTTTCAGAGTTGCTACCCTGGTGTGTAACACACCCTACAAATTCTGTCAAAGAGTGCACAGGTCTCAAGTGAGGGTCACAATAAGGCTGGGACAGGGTCAAGGAAACTTCCTTCGTGCACTGGCATTCGTTCTTAATTGGTAGGAGTTGAATTCTTTATGTTGTGAGATCTTGAATCTACACTGCATAGCAAGTCTCTTTGCAGCCAGTTTGTGGTAATAAATGACAAGACTGCAGTGGAAAGAATAGTTTGCTCATACTGTTTTCACTTTCTTATTAGATATACAAGCACTATAAGTGCTAAGATAGGTAAGAATGATTTATGCAGATCTAGTAGCTTGGTTGGCAGGAATAAACTGACACTCCAGCAAAATTACATGAACTGGAATACAGCCAAAGTATGAATAAAGCCCTGGTCTGCCTGCTTCCAGTGCTGAACTACGACAGCTCCTGTAACAAAAGGAAACCAGGAGTGGCACTTCCCCATCTGCGGAGTGTGTCCTGTTCCCATAGTGTCTCTTCCCTAGTTTATATCAGCTCTGCTTCACTGAACTCCTTGACCTGTCCCTGGCAATTGTGCTTTCTGAGACCAATCTACCCTGTATTTATTGTCTTCTGTCGTTGTGTATCAGCATAATTGATGGATGAAGAAGGGAATAGAGCAGGAGCTCTTTCCACAGTGAGTACTCTGCTTTTTGAAGGCTATGTTGAAGCAAAGATATGAAAATCTGGAGAAGGGCAAACATAACACCCATCTTCAAGAAGGGAAAAAAGGATGACCCTGGGAACTACAGACCAGTCGGTCTCACCTCTGTGCCTGGCAAGATCATGGAGCAGATCCTCCTGAATGCTCTGCTAAGGCAAATGGAACACAAATCAGAGGTGATTGGTGGTAACCAGCAATGGCTTCACCAAGGGCAAATCTTGCCTGACAAATTCAGTGGCTTTTTACGATGAAGTCACAGCAACAGTGGACAAGGGAAGGGCAACTGATGTCATCTACCTGGACCTGAGTAAGGCATTTGACTCTGTGCCACATGACATCCTGGTCACCAAACTGGAAAAACATGGACTTGATGGGTGGAGCACTGCTGGATAAGGAACTGGCTGGATGGTCACACACAGAGAGTGGTGATCAACGGCACAATGTCCACCTGGAGACCAGTGCCAAGTGGCGTCNTATTGACAAGGTCTTGCAACGACAGGACAAGGGGCAATGGGTTTAAACTGGCAGAGGGGAGATTTAGACTGGATGTTAGGAAGAAGTTCTTTCCAGCGAGGGTGGTGAGACACTGGAACAGGTTGTCAAAGGAGGTCGTGGGCTGCTCCCTCCCTGGAGGTGTTAAAGGCCAGGTTGGACGAGGCCTTGAGTGACCTGTACTAGTGGGAGGTGTCCCTGCCTATGGCAGGGGGTTGGAACTAGATGGTCCTTTCCAACCTTACCATTCTATGTTTGTATGAAAATACGTGAAACAAAAAACCCCATTTTTTTCTTCTTGGAATTTAGTGACTTCAGTAATTTCTTATCAGCACCCACAACTCTACACAAGTGGTCAAGTGTTCCTTGGACTATTTCCTCTCCTTAGTGATTATCAAGTGTTGCAAGACTTTGGAAATGTTGTACAAGCTTCTCACCAGTGACCCTTCACAGCATGCCTGTGAGTTAGGCAGGTAAACCTTTCTATCTCCCTTTGTATAGAAATGGAAGTGGAGTACTTATTGCTCAGCTTCCTATTAAATCACTGACACAGTCATTAGCTCTTGCTTTCTATTTCAAGGTGGGATGCTAGGCTTGATGCCTGCATGGCCTGACTTGTACAGTGGACTTTGTTCCTTGTCTCTTCCCTTGAACCCAGCCCGCTCCTGTCTCCATGTTCTTCCTACTGCAGTCTCTCCTTCTTTGTTCTGGGCTCTGTCCAACCTGTTTCGTTCTCCCAGAAAAAAGATCCTAGCAACAAGAAACCACCAAGCACAGCTTTCAGCACCTTAAGCAACTTGCCCTTGTTGCTTGCATGCTGTGGTGAGTTGGACAGTTGCCACAGACACATTGTCTCGATGTTGTTATAATTGGTGCATTATGATTTTTCTCTTTTGTTAACCAACAGAATTAAAGTCTGGGGACCTACAACTTCTTTCCCCCTTTCCTTCCCTGTTTAGCAAATTGTGCACATCAGTAACCACCCACAAAGGAGGCAGCGTGTAAGTAAAAAGCCAGTGCTCCCCGCCCTTCCCTTCGTTCCACATCTTTTCTCAGTGTTCATAGAGCCATGACTCAGGCTGGGTTTAGAGAAGACAACTTGCTAATCCCCTCCCCGCTACAGAGAATAAAATGGCATTTCATTCCAAACTCTATTAATGCTCTCGCTCTGGGGATAAAGCAGCACTCCCAAAAGGCAGTGGCCACTTTTTTTTTTTCCCTGTTACGTTGTCTTTGTCTTCTTTTGAGTGTTACATTTAGATTAGCTTCTGAGGATTAAATGTTATTACAGTCCCTGAATCTGTTAAGGGGAAGGAAAAAAAAAAAACAACCAAACCAGTAAAGAGGTTATGGCTTAGTGCAGGCACTCTAGATTTATCCTCAAAATGCTGGTGGTTGTAGTGTGTTGTTTGTCGTTTTTTTTTTCTTTTTTAAGAAATAAGATTAATTTCCTTTTGTGAAGACTGCCTTATCATGTTTTTATTTTTGTAGTTGTTAAATTTGGATGCAAGAATTGGCGCAGGGGTGTGCGAGTCTCTCTAAAAGGTAAAGCTGCAGGAGTGGGGTGAGGGGATTAGGAAGCTGTTAAACGATAAAATTGTTCTGAGGCTGAGTTTCACTCTGAGAACTCCTTACAGTTTGCAGAGCTGTTTCTGAAGCTGCTTACCGTGGCTGTGTGGCTTTGCATGTTGTACAGAGAGGGCTGCTGATGCTCTGCGCTGTTATCGAACATTGCTATCTTACCCTGATAGAGATCAGCTGTGAATCCAAAGCAGCCTTCCAATGGAGAAACTGCCAAAGAGATTTACTCCATATGGGACTTAGAAACTAAGTGTTCCTTTTAATGGTCCTAAGATCTTTACACTTAATGGACATGAGTATTTAAGATGATTACATTAGAGAAACTGGCATGTAGCAAGTATCCTCCTGGGCTGAACATGGAGCAGAGAACCACACTGATGTGGTGGGGGTAAAAGGAGAAACTTCATAGATGGCCTTTCTGCTGGGAACAGGGAATTTATGGCTTGCTTTCAGGACTCATGGAAATTAAGGTTTTATTGAATTGCACAAAATTTTATAGGGCTGATGGCCTATCAAAATGGCAACATGAACTGGGACCTGGAGCAATTCTCTTTTCTTTTTTTTTCTTCTTTTCCCTTTTTTCTTTTTTCCCCCTTGTTTGTGTAGATCTGGAAAGTTCTTGAGGTGGTTATGGGGTGATACTGGAGTTTATTAATCTTGAAATGATGAGATGGAGGATTAGATTTAACAAGGCTAAGTGGAGAGTTCTACACTTTGGCCACAACAACCCCAAGCAGTGTTACAGGGTGGGGACAGTGTCTGGAGAGCAGCCAAGCAGAAAAGGATCTGGGGGTACTGGTAGATAGCAGCTGAACATAAGCCAACAGTGTGCCCAGGTGGCCAGGAGAGCCAATAGCATCCTGGCCTGTATGAGGAACAGTGTGGCCAGCAGGACCAGGGAAATCCTTCTGCCCTATACTCAGCACTGGTCAGGCCACACCCTGAGTCCTGTGTCCAGTTCTGGGACCCTCAATTCAAGAGAGATGTTGAGGTGCTGGAATGTGTCCAGAGAAGGGCGAGGAAGCTGGTGAGGGGCCTGGAGCACAGCCCTGTGAGGAGAGGCTGAGGGAGCTGGGGGTGTGCAGCCTGGAGAAGAGGAGGCTCAGGGCAGACCTCATTGCTGTCTACAGCTACCTGAAGGGAGATCGTAGCCAGGTGGGGTTGGTCTCTTCTCCCAGCCACCCAGCAACAGAACGAGGGGACACAGCCTCAAGTTGTGCCAGGGCAGGTCTAGGCTGGATGTTAGGAGGAAGTTGTTGGCAGAGAGAGTGATTGGCATTGGAATGGGCTGCCCAGGGAGGTGGTGGAGTCGCCGTCACTGGAGGTGTTCAAGAAAAGCCTGGATGAGGCATTTAGTGCCATGGTCTAGTTGATTGGCTAGGGCTGGGTGATAGGTTAGACTGGATGATCTTGGAGGTCTCTTCCAACCTGCTTGATTCTATGAAATCTGCTATGAGGCTTCAGATATTTCAACAGCAGGTTGTGCCCAGGAGTCAATCTCCCAAATAGTTACTATATAGGCAGTTGTGAAGCCCAAGGAGAAGGGTAAAGACATCATAATTTGGAAACAAAATTGCTCTGGGATTTCTCCTATCACTAGATTAAATGAATGATTAATTCAATGTTGAAATGAAGAGCTGCTGCACTAGAGATTTAAGAGTTTTCAAGAATAAAAGACTGATTACCATTGGGAGCTCATCCCCAGCCTTATCTCAACACAGAGCCTTTGTGACCCGCAGTGATGACACCTTCACAAAAATGAGTTTGACTCCATCCCAGTCCTGTTCTTCCCTCAGTCCTTGGTTTGTGTTAGTTGCTCCTACTTCCATCTGTGCTGAGCCTGTTTCATGTAATCTTTAAATAAAGGGATGAGTTATTAGTCAAAGCTTTGCTGTTTCTCAGATTTATGAAGTTGGTAGGAAATTGGAATATTGCTGTAGAATGAGACGTGAATTTCCCCAAAATTACTTCAAAAGAGAGTAGAAGAGTAGATGGGCCAATTTTGACTTTGTTTCATTTTCCATGGTGTGAATTTAACTGAAAGGAAAGCTTTCTCATCACTTTCAGTTCTGCTTCACAAAGATTTTCACTCATTTACATTAGCATGTAAACATTTTTGTTATGAGCTCTGGAAGACCCCTTGTTAAGCAATTTTTTTTTCTACCAGATTTTGAGGCAAAGTCTGTTCCCCTACTTCTTTAGTACATGTGATAATAAAAGTCAAATATGTGTAATGGATTTGTGTAAATGTTCCAGCTGGGCCAGATTATTCTGTATTGAACTGAATTTTAAAATGTATTAGTTTGTATACTTCATCCAAGCTGTCAAATCTTCTTTTCAAAGTTCAGTTCGGTTACAGAATCACAGAATAAATCACACTGGAAAAGACCTTTGAGATCATCAAGTCCAACCTATCACCCAACATTACCTAATCAACTAAACCATGGCACCAAGTGCCACATCCAGTCTCTTTTTAAACACTTTCAGGGACGAGGACTCCACCACCTCCCTGGCAGCCCATTCCAATGGCAAATCACTCTTTCTGCAAAGAATTTCCTCACATCCAGCCTAAACCTCCCTTGATGCGGCTTGACTGTCTCCTTGTTCTGTCACTAGTTGCCTGAGTGGAGAGACCAACCCCCACCTAGCCACAACCTTCTTTTGGGTAGCTGTAGACAGCAGTAAGGTCCACCCTGAGTCTCCCCTTCTCCAGGCTAAATGACCCCAGCTCCCTCAGCTGCTTCTCACAGGGCCATGCTCCAGACTGCTTGCCAGCCTTGTTGCCCTTCCCTGGACACTTCTGAGCATCTCAGCATGTTAAATTGAGGGGTCCAGAGCTGAACATAGTACTTGAGAATCAGTAAGATGCTGATTCTAAATAAGACTTTTCCTTTCACCCATTTAATAAAATGATTTTCTAATCTAATGTTCACAGCATCGTCTTTCCTCTCAGGCTTGGTGAGGGCTGACTAATTGTGCTGGTTTGAGGCTAATTGGAATATTTTAATAAAGAAAATTATATTACAGGCTGTGAAAGGAAAACAATGGTGATGTCTACTTCACTCATAGGCTTGCTGAGATGTTTAAGAAAAAGTACTCAAAACAAAGATAAGTCAGTGTCTCTGGGGCACAGCATCTCGGGTGGTCTAGCTTCTGGCTTCTCCTCTCTGCCGAGTAACCTCACTAACCACTTTCTCTTCTAAACCCCCCCCAGCCAATCTTCCAAACTCACCTTGCGCGTAAGGCAAACCTTGGGGTAAGGTGTAGGGGTGGGGAGAAGGTGGAAGGGTGGTTGGAAGCCCCTCCTGGGGTCTCTGATTTCTGGGAGGGGTGTTGTGTATCTGTATTACCTTTAACTTGTATATTTCTGTAAATATTCCTGTCTATTGTGTATATCTCTGCTTGTATATTGTGCTAAGGTGTAAATAGAGCTTCAGTCCTTAACTTCCAGCTGGCTGAGTCTAGTCTGGGGGATTTTACAAAGTGTGGGGGGGCAGGGAACTCCCAAACCATCACACTAATAAATCAGTGGAATGAGCTTAGATTGCAGTTTCGTTAGTGTTTGAAAACTGGTGTAAAATAGGAATCTGTCCCAAATTGCAAGCGCATTTCTTCAGAGGTGCATTGGTAGAATGTGGGAATTTGTAAAATAAGACTTGAACAGGAAAGAGTGGAATAGCAGAGGAAGAGGTGCCAAAGACTCTGTGTAGTCTATTAGGGATGTTTCTGTTGCTATCGATTTTTACATGGAGAGCACTCGTATTCTCAACTCATGTTGTCATTATAAAACTCTTAGATCAGGGTTTGTTGGCAGGCCAGATCCAGATTGTTTTCAAAAGCGTGGATATTTGTGCAGCTGTTAAAACAAACCTCAGAAATACTTTGTGCATCGGAGCACGTGAAATCTTTTCAGTCCAAAGCTTTTTACCATGGAGGATGCAGTGAAAATAGAAGCAGATCTCTGCCCTCAGATTGGGAATTCCATATTCCGCTGTGTATCGTGGTGGAAGCAAGGTTCCTCCAGGTTCTGTGGTATTTTCTTGTATGTAATCACAGGTCCACACCGTTGTCGAGAACTTCTTGTGCCTTTGGTTGCCCCCTCCCCTTAGTTGAGTTGGGAAAGGTACCATGAATATTAATTAGTGACCTGGCTAAGCTTATTCAGAGGGGAGATTTAGACTGGATGTTACGAGGAAGTTCTTTCCAGTGAGGATGGTGAGGCACTGGAACAGGTTGCCCAGGGAGGTTGTGGCTGCTCCCTCCCTGGAGGTGTTCAAGACCAGGTTGGAGGAGGCCTTGAGTGACCTGTACTAGTGGGAGGGGTCCCTGCCTATGGCAGGGGGGTGGAACTAGATGATCCTTGAGGTCCCTTCCAACCTTACCATTCTATGATTCCTGTGGTGATTGCCTGCCTCTATTCTTCCAGCGTGCGTGGTGTGCAGCGTGCTGGTGGTACTGGCGTGGGGGTGGTTTGTAGAGGATTGAGGTTAAAGTTGTCTGGGGAAGCTTTCCAAAGAGAGTGGTGAATTAAAGATGTCAGAAGCAATAATGCCCGAGAAACCACTTGTTACCAGTGAATTAATGACTTGTTTGCTAATTAGCAGCCTAAGGCAAAGTTGAGGTAGCATTCCTAACAATCTGGTCATTAATTCAGTAGCAAATTATTTCAAGGGCAATGTTGCTATTTTGAACACTAATTGTGTTCCTGATTCTGGATTATATGTGCTGTGCAAAATGTCTTTATTTACTGTTGAGTCAGTCTCCTCCTGGAGGGATGGAGGGATGAAAGGAGAGGCCAAAGGCTGGTACTAGTGGGGGATATCTAAGGAAAGAAGTGGTTTCTTCTGTAGCAACTTCTCCTGAGGAAGTAAACTCTGGCAGGGTGACTGTGGACAATTTCCGTGATCTGTCTGTACAGAGGAAGTTGGTGGTGTTAGGTGCAGTTGGCTGATAAGAGATTGAGGTCCCTTCCTGCCTTTTAAAGGAAGTTAAAAATCATCTCTGCCATCAGGCCAGGCTTAGATGACTTAATTTGTTTTTGTATTTATTTATTTTTGATTATTTTAATAATTCATGAAGCTACTCTGCTAAAATCAGTTTCTAGGCTATGGAGTCCTATCAGCTTATAGAGTCTCAAGGTCAAATGGTACTCTGCCTACTGTAAGAGTACTTTGCTGGGGTGGGTTCTTCCTTTTTATTCTTTTCTTTTCCTTATTACTCCTGGAAGTATTTCTTGTGTGACTGTCTGGGACATACACACCGACCACAATCAGAACTAATGTGGCCCAAAAAAGTGGTGTTTGGAAGGCAAAAGCTTTTGCTTGTTCAGGGAGAAATTGTTTCTTCAGAGAGAACTTCTCAGTGTGGCCCCAGTGACTCACCCAAGACTCTTCATGTGCTCTTCTCCAAACTTAAAATGACGTTATCTAAATTATTTTGTATAAGGATTTTTTTTCAGTATTCTGAGAAATCGAATCTATGATATTTATTTTAAAACAAAAAAGAAGGAAAAAAAAAAAATCCCAATTTCTTCCTCCCCACAAGCAGACTTCAAGGCTTTGAGTGTGTTCCTTGAAAGCACCTGTGATGGTTTGAGTGTCTGGAAGTTAAGGACTGAAGCTCTATTTACAGCTTAACACAATATACAAGCAGAGATATACACAATAGACAGGAATATTTACAGAAATATGCAAGTTAGAGGTAATACAGAAACATAATCCCCCTTCCAGAAATCAGAGCCCCCTGGAGGAGCTCCCAACCACCCTTCCACCTTCTTCCCACCCCTCTACCTTACCCCAGAGTCTGCCTTATGTGCAAGGTGAGTTTGAAGGATCAGCCAGGGGGATTAGAAGCAGAATGATTAGTTGGGTTACACAGCAGAAGCTCAGAAGACACAGCAGCTCCCACAGAGAGACTCTCTATATTATCTATATTTGTGTCCTTGTTTTTATACATCTCAGCAAGCCTATGAGTGAAGTAGACATCACCAGTGTTTTCTTTTCACAGCCTATAATCTAATTTTTTAATTAAAATATTCCAATTAGCCTCAAACCAGCCCAACACCATTGTTGATGTCCTTTGGGGAATGAATGGGGATCTTGCTGAGTCGGTACTCAGCAAGTTGCACAGGATGGTAAAAGAGGTGCACTGTGAAGATGAGAATATGGGCAGAAACAAGCAGGTCTAATATGATGTGTAGTTTCATATCCCACTTGAACTTTGCTGGCATCTTTGTTCTCCTCTCAAAATGTTGTTTCTGCTTCAGCAGGATGTGCCACAGTGTCACTGCAAAATTTACTGATGGACTCATAATTTTGTTTGTCACCAACAGCCCTTTGTGTAGTCTGGTGTAAACTGTAGGGACCTAGTACAGCACTTCATGGCATTTCAGGGAAGGAACTGCTGCCTGCTCATTGCAACAGGGTTTTGTTCCAAAAAACATTCCTTTAGCAGACTGACATCATTGCAAGACCATCCCACATAGGAAACATTTACTGAACCTCTCTATCCCTCTTGTCTTGTGGTTCTGTGAAATCAGCATATCACATCTTCAGTTACTTACTTCACAATACTTTTCAGGGAGGGCTTTAACAGACCAACAAAGAATATGGGTGCACTGTTCTCCCAGCAAGCAGTGTCCCAGCTAACCCTGGAGTCTCCTTTCGAGACTTTCAAAACCCTCCTGGATGCTTTCCTGTGTGAACTACCCTAGGGAATCCTGCCTTGGCAGGGAGGTTGGACTCTGACCTCTGGAGCTCCCTTCCAACCGCTAAAGTTCTGTGATTCTAAAATCACAGCAGTACCACAACTGATGCATTCTTGGAGCCAGGGCTGCATGTGTTCTGTAACTGCATGCGTTCCCTTCTTGACCTGAGATCTTAACTAGTTCTCAGATTTTTATTTTTTTTTTTATATATATATATTTTATCTGAGGAAAGAAAATCCCTATTCAGGTCACTTGTTGGGCTGTGTGTTGTTTTCAGATTCAGTTATTGCTTGCTATATTGCTTTTCTGCCTTGTGGGAGCTGAGCCAGCTTCCTTTCTGATTCAGAGAACTCCTTCCAGCAACAAGGTTCTGACTCATTCCTGCTTGGCTTCCAGAGACCGTTTTGCTGCTAACTTTAGGCTCTTCATCTTTGCTAGTCAACTTTTAGTAGCTTGGCGTCTCTGGAAAAAGTGGTGCATGGCTTTGTGGGCAGGAGATCCGGTTCTGTTAACTTCTGTATCTCTTGGCAAGTGAAGGAAGAGGCAAGTAGTTTTCATCTTCCAAGCTGGCAGTTTCTCACAACTCAGTATTCTACCATCATAATCAGTAAAGAATTTACATCCAACTGTATATTGGAATTATCCACTTGTGGGGAAAAGTCTCTCATTATTCCAAACCACTTGCCATCTGCCATGCAGAATGCTGATAGGGGTGGTCAGATATTGTGCTTTCAGGTTCAGTAGGATAGGGATCGCTTCATTTTGTATGCCTTTGTACAGTGTTTTGCATATTGCTATCCTCTTCCTCCTACCCACAGCCCACCCCCAAAACCCAAGTGCCTGGAGCTTATGGGGGAGCTAAGTAAACCAGTAAAATTTGGTTGAAACTGCACTTGGCGAAGCACAATGAAGTGTAAATTGAAGTCTTTTAGGCTGACCCATTAGTCAAATGGGAGATGACCACTTGTCTGTGAGGATAAACTGTGTAGGAGGGCAAGAGACTTTGTGGTATACTGGAGTGAGGAAAAGAAAAGACCTGGAACCAACAATCTCTGCATCAGTTTCATCACTGAAATGGAGAGATGGCTGGATTTCCAAAATTAGAGGTTATTGCAGAGACCTGCTAGATTTTTGTTATTTTCCACTGCAATCCCTATATTTTAGAGCTTGGGCTTTGGTTTGTTTCTGTTTGTTTATTTATTTGAAATGTCTTTTTTTTTGTTGTGGTTTTGGTTTGGATTTATTTTTTGCGGGTTTTGTGGGTTTGTTTTTTTTCTGTTGTTTGCTTGCTTTGTGGGGCGTGGGAGTTTTGGGTTCTTTTGTGTTTTTTTTTTTTTCTGTCAAAATGTGGTTGGGTCAGGCTGTTGTCCCTAGATACAGTACAGTGACACAACAAGTTGCTGGCACTTGAGATTTGGACATTCGTGTTAACTTTTTGTTCTCAGTGAAAGAATCTAATTACTTACACAGAAGAAGATTTCAGAACAGCTTCTGCGTGTCTGTGATCAGAAGGAAAGGAGATATCTGTCCTGGGAAGGACAAGGGTGCATTGAGTGCACAAATTGCAGTGGGGAATTGTGTGGCAGCTTCAAACAAGCTGTCAAAACAAGAATGGAGATTGGGAAGTACTTGAGTGACAAATTTTGTAGGATCAGAGAGTCATGCAGAAACTCCTAGTGCTCTATAAATATACATTCATTAGGCACTTTTGTGGACAAGGTAGGGAAAAAGAGAATCGTGTGACCTGTTACTGAAATGCAGCTGTCAAGAGGAGAAAGAGAGAGGGGAAATAGGGCAGCTGTGCTGTAGTGTGCTGTAGACAATGTGACAAGGCACATGGAACAAGGTTCAGAAAGACAAGAATACAACTGCTTCAGCTGAGATCTGAACATGGTGCCCCTATTCTCATGGAAATTGTCATGAGGTTTCATCCTTTTTTTGTAGTCTTTTTCCTCTTGCCTCGCACGATTTTATTTCTACAAGCCTTGTACTCCATCCAGATCAGTGGCAAAGCCTGATGAGCAGTGTTTTGAATACACAAGGCTGATCAGAAATATTTTCTTCCTAATCACATTAGTCTAGCCTCGTGAGGCATTCAGTTTACACTGAGCTAGGTTCTGTAGCTTAAATATTACCGAATTTTTAGTAGACATTTGGATAATCTATTAAACTTATTCCATCTCTTACTTTCCTTGCCCAACAGCTGTAAGATGACCCTTCCCTTTCCTATTTAAAGCCACATTATCAGGCTGATGTGCAGAATCAGGAAATCCCATAGGTAATAACGAGGCCGTAGTGTTTACTTTGTGACAGTGCAGCCCTGCAGCCTATGCTGAAAGTTAGCTTTCCTGGTTGGTCGTTCTGAGCTGATGAGCTTGTTGTATGTGAATGAAATGCTTCAATTGTGTTTAATTTTCTGCTGTAAATGTCAAGCATGCACTAATGAGAGAGGATGGAACCTTGCTATGTGCTGTGTACTGCATCTATCCGGAGTTGGTTTTCTGACATGTTAAAGAGAAGCCATCAGTGCTGCCCAAGGGAGAGGGCAGTTTTACAGGTCAGTGAACCACTTACCGGTTTTTATCCATGTACGGTGCAGCATGGCAGCACACCACACTGAGGTCACCAAATTGCCACCAAGCTTAGTCTGAAATATGTGTAATGTACCCTGGGCATGTGAACATGCTGACCAGCTGATTCCTCTTTGGCATGCAGAAACTGCTGCTGTGTGCCCTGGGCTTCACTCTCAGTGCTGCACATCCTTGACTTCTGAGGCTGGCTGCACTGGAGTGACAGTGGTGACTAAAGTGGCTCGCTCAAGTTACCTCAGACACTGGTCCTAGTCAAATAATGCAGTTAACAGTTGCTGGATTTTGCACCCCACAGGAAATTCCAGGTTACTGCCCCATCTATGTTGCTGCTTGCAGCTGTGTGCTGGAGCTCTGAAATTGTCTTATATGAGGCACCCTGCATGTCTTTGTTTTTTCACTTTCTGAGCAGAGATATCAGAATGTCTAGGTTTAGATACCATGAGTCTCTTAAGTTTTTTTTTTTCTCTTCTTGAATGGTTTCCCAGAGTAAAAGGTAAAACTTAACTCCATCTGGAATTGCTGTTCTACCCAGTGAAGCCAAGTGATGGTGTGGCACTCGCTTTGCACTAGTCTAAAGAGCTGCCAAGTCCTAAAGCATTAAAGTTGTATCTCTCTTGGCTAGTCTGATTTTTTCAGCTGGGTGAAAGAACTAGCAAATACATCCATATCTTCCAGCTTTCCCTTGCTTTCCAATACTGAGTCCATAACTCTTCCAAAAAGGAAAGCTGTCAGCAGCAACTAACCAGCAGCCATTGTGCTGTGTTTGAAACCTTCTGTCTCTGGGGTCGGTATCATGATGATAGGACCTTAATTGCCTCTTGCAGTAAGTTTTTCTGTTTGTCTTTGGAAGCTGTGTTGCTTCTTGATTAAGTGATGGACATTTAGACCAGCACTCTTCCTGCTATTGTAGAGCTTATGATGGAAATTCTCAAAGAACCTTGCTTTAACCTCCCAGACACTTAGCACTTCTTCATGGAGTTTATATCCATGTAGAAATGAGTTTGCCAAGACAAATGAACGCAGTTATTGACTGGAGCAGCCATTACCTGCTGCTATTGAACAGTTAGGAGGGGGTTAAGAAGAAAACCTCTTCTGAGCCACTAGATTGGCCCTGACTAAGATGAATGTCTAATTCACTCCCAGCATCCTTACTGCTGCCAGTAATAAAAAGCTTGCTTCACATATTCACCCCACTGCAGACGTTTCTCTTAAATTAAATATCAAGAGGACATATAATAGCACGATTCCACGCCAAGCCAATATTATCAGATTGATGTCAGCAGTGATAATAGAAGAAGGATAAGTTGATGAGATTTCATTTATTAAATAAAGTAAAAGGGAATATGCAGTGATAGAGAGGATTTGGTAACTCTTGGTGTGTCAAAATGCAGCAAGATTGTGCTCATTTTGTCTTACCTCAAGGGATAGGAGAGAGAATGATGCCCTTTGTTTCATTTTAAGAAAACCTCTCCCTTGTTTTCCAGACAAAGACCTGATTTAGATCCCTCCATGGGAGGGGAAGATCTGAAATAATGGATTTCATGTGTACATAGCCTTCCTTCGCATTCAACAGTGGTGAGGCAGAGGTTTCTTCCCCTACTATGTCGGGGGCCACCCTGCTAATGAGTTTTACTTCTGAATTCATCCTTTCTTTTTTCCTACCTGTCATCTTTTCTGCTTTCCTCTTTCTTTAAAGAGAAGAGAGCACATGTTATTGGTTTAATCTTTCATATTCTGTATATCCTGCATTTATTTCCAAGGTATTGTCAGAGCTCATCTTCCATTCATCCCTGTCTGCAGGTATTGTCCTAGCCCCTCCCAGCCCAGCCTTTCTCTCTTGTCTTTTTCCTGGCTGCTGTAAATGAGCCTCTTGCCTCTGTTTTGCTAATGGTGGTAGCAATTGCAACGTGTTTTATTTTAGACAGAGGCTAATTGTCTGCCTTATTTGGTGGTGGCATATTATGCTTAAAACTATGACCCATTGTAGAACAAAGGTCAAAGCATGGCAGTTTTCTGCTCTTTATGTATTCAAACCTCATCCCTGCTCCACCATGTTCCTTCCCCCTTGTTGGTTAAGAAATAGTAATAAAACCCCTCAAACAATGAGGTGCTTACTAAGAGGAGTGTAGTGAAGTGTCCAGAAGATTTATTTTTCTAAAGGTTAATTAGTGCCAACAGCCTTGAGCTAGGTTGAGGTTCAAGCAAGATAACTGGC
Organism: Ramphastos sulfuratus; assembly: GCA_013399055.1. Classification (NCBI taxonomy): domain Eukaryota; kingdom Metazoa; phylum Chordata; class Aves; order Piciformes; family Ramphastidae; genus Ramphastos; species Ramphastos sulfuratus. The sequence goes on along the minus strand of WBNM01025572.1, from coordinate 240,299 downwards.
AAAGGTCCACCTCCTTCAGAAGTTGATGTGTCATTGCTCTCAACAGAGCTGTTTGTAGTTAGCTGCTGCCAGTGCCCATCAAGTTCTTTAATTCCTTTTCCTTTCGGATATGTCCGAGTAGAGCCAGACAACTATAAGATGGAACTGGTGTTATAGTTGTATTTCCCCCTTGTGTGGAAGTGCTGCAACCTGAAGTTAAGAGACTTAGTGTGAGCAGGAGTGGCAGTCCTTTGAGTCAGGTAGGACAGCAGTAGTGAATGCTGTGCTGGGAGGAAAGCTGCTCAAGTAGCTGTTCCCCAAAGCAGTACAGATACAGCTCTTCAGTCCAGATGGGTACCCCAAGCTGGATAGAATCATAGAGTAATAAGGTTGGCAGGGACCTCAAGGATCATCTAGTTCCAACCCCCTGCCGTAGGCAGGGACACTTCCCACTAGTACAGGTCACTCAAGGCCTCGTCCAACTTGGCCTTGAACATCTCCAGGGAGGGAGCATCCACAACCTCCCTGGGCAACCTGTTCCAGTGCCTCACCACCCTCACTGGAAAGAACTTCCTCCTAACATCCAGTCTAAATCTCCCCTCTGCCAGTTTAAACCTATTGCCCCTTGTCCTGTCATTGCAAGACCTTGTCAATAGTCCCTCCCCAGCCTTCCTGTAGGCCCCCTTCAGATACTGGAAGGCTACTATAAGGTCTCCTCGAAGCCTTCTCTTCTCCAGGCTGAGGAGCCTCAACTCTCTCAGCCTGTCCTCATAGGAGAATGTGGGTGACTTGTGTAGTCCCAGGCTCTGCAGGACGTGTCCCTGGGGAGAGCTGACATTTACTTGGTGTCTCTTCATTTCATAACTCACACTGCCTGGTGGGCAGTTTTCTCCCGACAGCACTAGCTTACTGCTCCAGAGCAAAACGTCACTCTCAGTGGGATTTAACTGGTTCTGATGAATTTCCAGTTCACTTGTGAATGCACTGATATGTTTCTTTGTGTAATTTGTATTGATAATTACCTTAACCAACTTTGCATTGTCTTGATTAGTTTCTCTAAATCTGTTTTGAGAAGCTGATGCAATTGGTGCACAACCACAGTTGGAGAATTTATTTTCAAGAGATTAAGTAGAATATTCTTCTTATGATCCTGAGTATCTGGTACCAAATAAATCCTCTGTGTTGTGAGAAGTGGCAGATGTGAACACTGATTTAGGTACTTGCTGGACAATGCATGCCATTTTGTCCTGGATGATCCCTTGCCTCTGGCATCCTTTAAGCAGCCACACTCACTCTGTGTTTCTCGTTCACAGAATCACAGAATGTCAGGGGCTGGAAGAGCTCAAAAGTTCATCCAGTCCAACCTCCCTGCCACAGCAGGATCACCTATACCAGATCATACAGGAATGCGTCCAGGGAGGTTTTGAATATCTCCAGAGAGGGAGCCTCCACAACCCCCCATGGCAGCCTGTTCCAGTGTTCTGTCACCCTCACAGTGAAAAAAATTCCCCCTCTTGTTTACGTGAAACTTCCTCAACTTCCACTCATTGCCCCTTGTCCTGTCATTGGGCATCAACGAGCAGAGCCTGGCTCCAGCCTCTTGGCACTCAGCCTTTATATATCGATAAACATTAATGAGGTCACCATTCACCACTGTGTAGCTTTTAAATAGATCTCTGCACTGTGGGCTGAACACCAAGAGGTCTCTTTAAGAAGACAACAACAGACTTTGCACTACTGTTTGGGCCCACAGATGGGTCCCAGTGTTATATTTACTCTAGGCAATGAAGGCTGATGCTGTAGGAGGCACAGTGAAGAAACAGATCAAAAAAAAAAAGGTGTAATTCCTATAGCTAGCTCTCCATGCTGACAATGGCAACCTCAAACACTCATCTAAATATTTTTGAGTTGTTTGTACATATTGTTCACTTTGGATGAATACAGACTGGTTTGTGCCATGTTGTACTTTTTTTGCTCTTCTAGCTCTCTGTGTGAAAATTGCAAAATGGCCTTCAGTTTAACATGGCTGAGTTTCAAAAACCTAATTTTAAAAGTCTTAACTTCTTCAATGAAGTGAGGGATTTGGTGGTATTTCCTGACCTGGTATTGTTTGGTATCATTTCCACAGTCTCACTGATTTGATTAGAGTGACATTAAAGTTAGTGACAAAGCAAAATGCCAACATTATGAGTTTCTGAAGCTCTCCCTGGGTTCTTTTCTATTCCAAAAGTTGAAGATTTTTTTTAGAATATGGATTTTTAGAGGCTTTAAAGGTGATTTGCTATAGAACATAGAAATTAGAAATGTGTGCTAGCCTCTAGGGACCATCATGAAATAATTTTCTTCTAAAGCTGTAAGATTAGTGAAGAGGTGGAAAAATATGTCTGTATAGTATTTTTGGTGGTTTCCGACCCAAACTTCAGTGATTTAGAGTGTGGCTATCAAACTGTAACTGATAAATTCTTTGCTTGTCCATATATGTTGGCAGTGGGACTGAGACTGAAGAGGTATGGTTTGGAGTGTATCTCAACCAAAGTATTTTGAGGGAGCAACCAGATTGCTGATACAGAAAAGACAGAATTTTTTTTTTTTTTTTCTTTTCCCTTTGGCCCCTTCATTTGCCTTCCTGAGCACCTTTTAAAATGAACATGATTTGGAAACTCTCATCTGAGCTCTCCAAAAGCTTTTAGATTATCTTGGTTTAAGATTTCTTAGCAATCTGTTCCACCTGAGATGAGGCATACCTGGGAACAGGTCATGTTTTCTGTCTGCCTTGCTGTGAAGCCCTGTTGCTGAATGAGTGCCTGTTGTTAGTGTGGAAGTGAGTACATCATAGCATGCATTAATGCCTGCCCATGGCATCAAGGGCTTTGGAAGGAAGAGATGCATTTGATATTTGGACACAAATCTCTCTAATCACATTGGGGCAGAAAATGCAAAGGATTAAATGGATTTATGGTTTAGGAAGTAGCATCTGAGGATTGCAACACCTAAGCATATGCTCTCTTGTTGTCTGATGAAACAGTTGTGCTGCAGACTCCTGCAATGTCTGCCTGTCTGTGCAGCTGATGACACTGCTGTTACTGTGTTTGTGTCATTGTTGCTGGTATTGTTTTACAACGACCTTCCTCTTTATGGTACTGTTGCTGATGATGTACCATATGTACACATGCACATTAGAGTGTAAGAACATCATCCCTAATTGTTCTTGGGTAGCTGTCAGTGCCATTTACAGGGTATGAGTACTAATTGCTTCAGAAATACAAAGAAACAAATATCTGGTCTTGCCATTATTCCGTTTTCTCCAGTCACTAGGAGAATTGCAATGCTTCCAACCATGCTGGATTTGTTGAAGTGTTTAAACAGATGAAAATGCAATAGATGGAGGCAGCTTATTCAACAAGTCTGTTCAGTTCTTAGACTGTGTAGAGATCTAGTGCAGGCCCAGTCAGAATTCCTGAGTTCTGCCCAAGATTTCCAATGTGAGTTGGGGAAATCATTGAACCTCTTGGAATTGATTTTTTTTTTCTCTTTTCCCTCTTTCCTCCTGACCGCAAAGGAGAGAGCAACTTTTATCTAAATGTAAAACTGCCTTCCACACCAACCTAGAAATGTGTTGTGTCTTTCTGCTAAGTACCCTAGGCTCTTCAGCCAAAAGACACTGCAGGTCCTTTGACTGGCTTTGGTAATTGCTGTTCCCACCAGTTTCTCTGTTATGACTACTCTAACAGAGATTAGGACTCCAGTACAAGATTAGTATGTGTGTCTTAGGTAAGGTGGAAGTAAGTGGGTGAAAACTCCTCTTCATACTTTTTTTTTTTCCCCTGTGCTTATTTTCCCCACAGGAGAAGGAACACTGACCCTGTCTGTGCAAGCCTGCAGGCTGAAATTCTGAAGTGCTACCAAGAAAACAAATGTGAAGTGCTCAAATGCTCCGAGCTGGCTAAGGAATATCAGCGCTGCGTTAGTGCTGCTCAGAAGGTAATAAAAGCTTCTCTGTTGTGCCTAGTGGCTTTGCTGTCTTGTTTTACATGGTGTTTTCTTCTGGGAAGTGTTTTTGAGAGCTGTGGTATCTGTTAGTCAAATTACCACGTTCAAAGAGGATATTTTTTTTATTCATTTTCCCATATTCATTCCATGTTTCCTGTGGTATGTCTTGGGTTCATTCCTGTCAGTGAGTCCTGTAATACTGGGCTGCCACCAAATCACTTGCACCTGTGGTTGTGGCTTTCAAAATCAGTCACAATAATTTTCTCAAGTTTTACCTTTTTGGAGATGCTAGGCAAATCCATTTTGCTAATGTTGGCAGCATTTTGAATGGGCTGTAAACATCCTCCCATTATGGGAGTTCACAGGTGGGGAGGTGTTGTTGCCTTTCATTGCTGCATGAACAAAGCTTCTTTACTGGGCAAAGCTGCTGCCTGTTAAGAAAACTCCAACATCTTGCGAAGACAGCGAGCAAGCCTTATGGCTATTCCTTCTGAGATGCAAAACCCTGGTTGATTCTGCTGATGCCTTAGGACAGCAGCTGCTTTGTACCTTGGAAGATTTTTCTGGGTATTGAAACAGGTGAAGGAGAGAGGAAAAGCGAAATATTTGGGCATTGCAAGTAGAAGATGGTCTTGGTAAAGGTGAATGATAAGATATATGCTGCTACTTAGGATATCTGTAGTGCGAAGGATGCTGTTCCCCCTGTGAGAAGTCAGTGGGTCAAGTGTCTCCCAATGTCAAACTATTCCTTATTTTTCAAGGGTAGAAAATTCTCCAAAAGTTGCTGAGGCTAGTAAGGTGGATTTGAGGAAAAGGATGGAGCCTTCTGGGAATAGAAACCCGAGATTCCTCTCGTGGGATTGCTAATGCAAAGGCTGGGGGAGAGGTGGAGATTTCATAGAAGCAGCCTTTCTCTGTCGCATTAGCATTGTGAGGGGAAGCTGTATGGCTGATTTAAGTATAACATGAAACAAGCTGCCAGCCAGCTCCCAGAAGAAACCCGACAGAAGGAGATGGGAAAATTGTCAGGATATATTAGACCAAATGTTGTTGCTAGTCCTAGTGGAATTTTTTTCCTTCCTGTTTACAAAGAAGGTCTTTGTATGTCTGCAAATCAGCAAGGTTAAGGCTGCCAGGGAAAGGGCTTTTCTCTGATATCTTTAAAGTCCCCAGCTCCCAAAACATGTGGTTTCTTCTTCTTCCTCAGCTTATAGTAAAGCAGTGCCTGTGCCACTGCTGCACAATCCATGCCCTCTGTTGCTGTGCGTGGAGCACTGGTGCTTCTCTTGCCAGCCTCTGTTACCTGATGCTTCCTCCTTGCCTCCTGTGAATCAGCCTTGCAGCCTTTTTGGTGGAGTATATCTTTAGCAAATGCATTTACCAATACATCTTTATTGCATGCAGTGCAGGTGGAATGTGATTACCAAAGAAGACAGATTGCATTAAACTTCAGCATATTTGCAAGCTGTGGCTCCAACCCGCCTGAGGAAGGGGCTGGGACACTGCCAGCCCTGAGCCCCAGCCCAACATTATTAAAGAATAGATTGGAAGCTAAATGACTGGCAACAGCAGAGGGCATTGAAAGATCCTATGAACTTGGATCTTTCTTGGATCTGGGTGGTAGTGGGTTTGTGGTAGATATTTCTTTACAAACCAAGACCTGGGGGTTGTTTTTGTTCACAGAGTGCTCAGTGCGCTTGAGAATTTTTCCTCGCTGTTGCAGAAACTTCCTTGAAGAAGCATTGCATGTGGATGAGGACAGTGTGGCAGAAAATATCTCTGCTGTGTTTTAAGAAAGGGGAGAGAGACTGAGGAATAGGTTAACTGAACCTTGCAGCTAGATACAGGCACTAAGGAGTTCTGCAAGTAGAAATTCAAGCAAAACTTGTGTAAGGCAACGTATCTTTAGTCCCCTTTGTTCCAGAACAGCTCAAACCCTAACGATTTGCCTCACTGCTCTTACTGACTCCTCTGACTCGTGAGATATATGTAGTGCTCACAAGCTGTTGTGTTTTTTTGATGGAGGATTAAAGCTCCCTCCTCCTTTCCCCTTATAAGCTGTTATTTTTCTATAAGTTTAAATTAGCATCTTCCACCAAATGGCTTTGTCTCACGCATTCCTCACACAGGAAATTCAGGTTGGAGGAATGTGGGGGAGAGGGGCTAGAATTTCTTCATTTCTTGAATGTTTTTTTTCTTTTTTTTTATTAACCAAATTTTGTTTTCTAGTACAGGAGGTTGTAATCAAAGCTGGATGTGTGATTTCAGCTCACTTGCATGCTGGTGATTTGTTCTTCAGCTTTTTACTAAAGATTTTATAAGGCTTGGTGAATATTCTTTAATGAAGCATCTGGTTCTCTGCAAGTTCCTTTTGATGGCTGGTAAAAATGTCTCCAGGGCATGGTATACATTAGACTCAGAGAAAGCAAGCTCTAGTTTTCTAGTGAAAATTACAGTTTACCGTGGATGAGAAGAATTCTTCCCATCTTCCCCCTTACTGTGTTGCTTTGAGACTGTTCCTTTGGGCACCCATTTCCCTTTGCCTGGTGCTTTGCACATCTCATCTCTGAGCTGGGAGCTGAGATGTACCCTCAGTACCTCTGCCCCAAGGACAAATAGATTGAGTAATCATTTAATGAGTTTTAGAATGTGTTTTCTGCTCATTTCCTGTGCAGGCCCTCTTACTGCAACAGGTTGCTTAATTGTAATGCATCACAGGGATGCAACTGACATTAAGTGTGTTGTATGTTTTCTGGCCATCAGGATTTCTTTTGTAGTCAAGGGAGAGAAAGAAATAGGCACCACTAGAGCATGGAACATCTGATCCTAAAACAGTCATTTGAAACAGGTCAGCTGAAGTGGCATCCAAGAGCACGTATTTCTCTGCCACTTGGGAAGCAGATCCAGACCATGAATTCCAATGCTCGTAGTGGGATATTCATAGAGCTATGGGAGCAGGATTCTGCTCTGGTTGTCCACCTTTGTACGTGGCATGCTTTCAGCTTGCCCTGCCTAACCTGCTCACTAATTTGGCTGTTTATACCCTCCATAGTGTTGAGTTTTGGTGGCATTGCCATTGGCTCGCTGAAGCGGCGTCAGCCTGCACAGGCTCTGGGTTGCTTGCTGCATCCTGTGCTTTGCTTCTGTGGAAGCTCTCTGACTTCAGAGTTATGTTGCCGTAATGTCTCCTGTTACATTTAGGAGTGTTTTATCTTTTCTGGGGGTCTGTTTTCATGGCTCTGCAGAACTTCAGCTACAGCATAAAAATGGCTGGCTTTAAATCTAATAAAAGCTGGGATAATGGGACAGCGGTGGGAGGGGCAGTTCCCATTGTGTCTCTTAAAATTGCCTGTAGTTTATTGACCACGGGTTTCAGCGAGAGCTACCGCGGCCCTTAGATAATGAGAATTGAAAATTGCTGCTGCTGCTGCTTCCCCAAGGTTTTATCTTGTGCCAAGGAGAAGAGGCTCTGGAAGGAAAAGGAGAGTGGACAGTGGAAATCTGTGTTATTTCTTGCTTTTGAGTCCAGGTGGAAGGAAAGGACAAATGGTTGATTTAATTTTTTTTTTTTTTTTTTTAAAAGCCTAAGTCCTCTTAGTGAATTGGTTCCCTCACCCTGCAAATACAGACTCACATGCAAGCCTTTCAGAATATTTGTAACCCGTTCTGTTTCCCTTATGTCCTGTTCATACAAGTAGACCAAGCTGAATTTCCATTGAGTTTCAGTTGTATAATTTGCTGCATAATTGATGATTTTGCCAAGGAGTCTCTGACCAGCCGCCACTTGAAAATGTGACCTCTGATCTGAGATTTCAAACAGAACCTGATTCTTGTGACTATGCAGGAAAATGTCTGTTGGGAAGAGCATGTATCTCTCTCTTTCCAAGTGTTTTCTCGCTGTCTCTAGGTGCTTGTCTTTCACAGAAGGACCAAGGTGAAATTTTTGTGCTCTAGCTCCTGGCCAGACCAAGCTATAAAGAGCTGCATACTCAGACACATGTATTCCCTCGTCAATGGGAGCTGTGTACATGGAGCTAGGAGCCATTCATAATTCTGTGCTCTTTCTCCCTGTTCCGTGGCCAGCTTCTCACAAGTCTGCTGTTCATAACAAAAGTAAAGCTACTTCTGTCAGGGCTCTAGGGCTTGTCTAGATGAGGAAATTAGAATGCAATAAACTGATGAGTGAGTTTATGGTACAGCAACTTCTCTGTGCATGAACATTCTGGGTTTGCAATGAAAGTGCAGGGAAAATTCACACTTGTTTACTGTGAGTCACTCTGCTATGCAAACAAGTCCTTGCAAAACACTGATTGCCTGGATTCCAGCATAACCTTGAGTTGACTGCATTCTCTTTTGCCCTTGACTGTAATAAAAGGAACGTGGTCGATTTACTGTGCCTGCTTTTCCAAGTGATCCCTGTGAAAGTGCAGTTCCTGTTTAGCACATAGAGCAAAGCATTGCAGCCCTGCTGGAAGTTTGTCTCTATCTGTGGGTGGTGACCTGGATTGCTGAGAAGATGCTGCAGGTAGTCATGCAGTGTCCCATCCTGATGGAGCAGTTCCACTCAAGCATTTTGGATCTTGCTGAAGCATGGCCTGCTGGGAGCTTTCATTTCCACAAGCTGAATCTCTCTCTGCTATACAGAAACGGCTTTAGGATGCACTGGATGCCACGGGCTGCACTGCAGGTATCTCTCTCTGATCATTCTTGATCATTGGGCTCTTGTCAAAGAATTGCTTCTGTTCTGAAGGATTGCACAATGCTTTATAGATTATGTACTTAGTGGGGGTAGAGAGTAGTAACCAGTGTGTGTGGCTGTGGGAAGAAAGTTTTGGCCGGATATACTGAGGTCCATATCCGCACTTGAGAAATACCAGGATTTTGCCTCCCTCAGGATTCTGCAGAGGTAGATCTTAGGTGTTGAAGCCTCACTGAGAAGATATTTATATATCACACGGTATGCTGCTTGAAATGCAATATATCAAGCTTGGAAGGCTCTAAGGTTGTTTGAGCTTTCTGAAATTCAGCTTTGTCGTTTCAGATAAATCTGTGTGTTTCATATCTGGGGGGTGATATGCCCAGCCATCCTCAGCCAGCCGTGTACCTGCCCTGCCTTTGGTTGGTTGATCCTTGCTCAAAGCAAACCTATCTGTAAAGCATTTTTCTTGCCTTCTCTGCAAAGTCAATTCTCTTTTAAAAATCTTTCTGTCTTCCAACCTTTATTTGTGTAAATGCTGTGGTGATAACACTATCGAAGGAGTTTATGACTCAATAAATGGCCCCCACAAGGGAGTCGGTGGAGAGGCTGCAAGCTGCAGGCAGCTGCTGTTTGTTTAGTCATAAACACAGAGGAGAGAGCAGTAGTGGATTAGCTGTACCCAAGCATACCCTGACCTGTTCATCACAAAGGTAAAAAGGAGCCATCTTTTGCTTCTATTAATAAAGATGGAAATAGTTATTGTTTTGATTTTTTTTTTTTTTTTTTTTTAAAGACCATAGTTCTTGGTTCTTGAGTGTATACATAACCCTTCATATCCTCAAGAGTTCATCAGTGGATAAACTGAAAATATAGAGCTGCCTAAGAGGATGTGAACTGCCATTTTAATATATGAGGCATGTCCCAGAGTAAAATCCTGGCCTGCTTAAAATGGCAATGGCTACCGCCTATACCTGGCATTTAAGAAACTAGGAAGCTTAAGTTCTTTATTTGCTTTGTGTCACAACACTTCACAAAGCCCTGATGTTCCCCACAGTCTGGTGTGTCCTCACCATTTATTAATCCACTGTCTGTAGTCCAAATAAATCCCGGAAGTGGCACCTCCTGCAGTTTGTAAGTTTAGAAGAAAACAAGAGAGTAAATAAGCTTAAAACTTTTTCTGTGCACTTGGCTGTGCTTCAGGTCTCCTCTTCCAGTGATACTTAGTCCATACTTTGCATCATCTTTCCATCTCAAGTTTGTTTTCATTGCCTGATCTGGATGGAGGACTTCTGGCTTTGTCTGTACTGTCAAAAACAATCTATTGTCCAACAGAAGAGTGCAAGGTCTGCATGCATTTATTTTGGTGGTTTTTTGTTTGTGTTTTTTGACATCATTACAGTGAGGCAGAATTGCCTTTGGGTAGAATTCTTGATGATTCTGATCTCAGTAAAGTTGATCTAAGCATGCATGTTTTACAGATGGTTCTGAAGGTAACTTTGTTAAAAGAGGTAAAGGAGTAAGATTGCCATTACAATTTCTGAGGTGAACTATTTTGGTGTTTTGTTACTTATAAATGTGTTCTGTGCTGCAGTTCTTGTTTTAAAACTTGGTTTGCTTGAACCCATTTAAAGCAGTCTATTTTTTTTTTCCTTATAATAAAGATACTATAAGAGCAATCTAGTCAGGGAAGAGAAGTCATAGCTGGCTTGATGCTGTGATGTGCTCTTTGGGTGGGTGAATATGGAAAAAAGACTCATTGGAAGTTAGGTATCAAGATTTCAAGCAAAGTAGAGCCAAGCACTGTCAGGAAAGCAATGTGTTTCTCCAATGCAATGGGTTTGTTTTCCTCTCTTTCCAAAGACTAGTTATATTTTAGCTTAAATTAATGGCACCTAGACAGATCTACTAGATTTCTCTAGTGTGCTCTTATGGTGTGTTAGGCAGTGCTTTCCTGAGAAACTGTAGCCAGTATTCAGTTGGATTTATTTAGCATGGGAAGTAGTTGCTTGGGGGTGAGAGTGTTGTGATGTATCCTGCTATTTTAATGCCAAAGTTTTTCACCAAAGATTTGTTGCACTGTGTTGGCAAGCTGGAAAATTCTGACTTGGATTAATTTCAGGGGACTGATGACCGAGCAGTCTTGGACAGGAAGAAGTTGATTTCCAATTTTTAAACTGAGTTTTGCTGCTAAAGTTAGATTGAAACAGATCTACAAAAATTGCTGTCGATAGCAAGTGCTGGGTAGAAGCACAAGGTCAGTGGTCAAATGCCTTCAGACTCTCAAGAAGTTCCAAAATAGCTGTGACTTCCATACCTTCTGTGCTAATGTTACATCCGTTCTCTGACAACCTGGCTGTAACATGGGAAATGATTTCAGTGATGCCAAAGTCTTCATGACAAACTGGGGAAAACAAAGATTTGTTATCCTCTTTGTTGGTCGTAGTCTGTGCAGGATGATTTCCTGCTACGCACAGTTTGGAGTTTCCACACACCATCCATCAACTGTTTTTGTTAGCAAGTCCTGGGGCTGAGTACCTTGAGGGCTGATAGGATTGAAAGCCTTCAGCAATTGGCTGATTGTGTCTGTCTTGATAGCCTGTACAGGGCTTATTCTGTGGCACTGGTCCCAGCCCAGGGGAAGAGTTGCCATCAAGCAAGCAAGACTGCCCTACCTGGCCCTCCTTTGTAGTGTCAAAGAGAACTTGGGAAGTTAGTGAGCAATGGCTGATCCTTTCTGTCAGTAGGAAGCCAATCCATTTCTTGTCAGAGCTATGGCATGTTGGAGAAGGCTTGTGAAAGTTGTCCTGCTGCTGCTTGCTGGTGTTTATTCTCTCCACAGAGCTTCTTTCCAAGACTGTGGAACATTCATCTGTTAGAAAATCTAAACTTTGTGGGGAGGTTTCTTGCTGCATCTTGCATGCACTGTGGTTTTCACCCTGCTGTGACAGTCTGTCCAGTTATATTTGGGATGCTTCCAAAGCAATTCAGTGCTGTGAGCCCTAGCTAGACCTTCTCAAGTCAGTTTAAATAACCTTTCTGGACACCAGTGCTTCGAATACAGGAAAAAGATCTGTTGAAGACAGCCTGTTACAGTGACCTGAGTGTAGTGCTAGAGTTAGCTCTGCCCCTGATGCTTTCATCTGTTTTAGCAAGAAACTTTTTTTGCTGTTAACACTGGGTTTGGTAAGAGGCCTTTCTTGGGGGCCTTTACAGACCTCTGCATTCACAAAAACTCTCCACAAAGCCAAAACTTGTTATAATTGGAGTTTGTTACTTCTGCAATGTGAGGGAAGCAGGTAGGGAAGCCTTGAGTTAGGATGGCACTGCAGAGTCTTGTGTATCATCTTGTTTCAGAAGCTGGAGGAACAAGCTGCTCAACTGGCTTAAGCCTGAATGTGCATCCAGAAAAGCAGACAAAATTATTTTGACAGTGTGTTCACTCTTTGTCCCTGCTGAATGCCTGTTTGTCCTCTATAAATGGATTTCAGAATCAGCCAACCTCCATCTCTGAGTTAGTCTAATAAGGTATGGTAGGTAGGGTTTTAAAGGCCATTTTGCAAGCAGCTGGTTCCCTGCATATATTAAAGGGAATGATTTTTAAAATAGTGCTATTGGAAAGTTGTTTATTTAACTTTTGAAATGTCTGTATGCTGTAATATCTCATCTCTTCTGCCTCTGCCCTTCAAGCTCCCTGCTTGCCCTCTGCCTGCTTATCTTTTCTGTCATTTCCGATTACCTCTATCCATCTGCCTCTGCGTTCTCTCCCACTCAGTTATCAGTCCCTGTTTGCTGCCCACAAGGACTGGGTTTATTTTTCTGAGCAGATCATCTGTTGAGTTATTTCACTGATCTGTGTAACAGAAAGCTAAGGGTTACTTGGTTCAGTCTCTTAGTAAAACATTATTGCACTGCTCTTTTATTGGGAGACTGGGAGCCCTGAACATCCCCAGTACATTTGCAGCATGTTTGTGTGTTTGCAGGTACCTAGTTCCCTTCTCAGGATTTAATATTGGTGGAAGAAGATCAAGACATTTTATTTATCTTTTTAGAGTGGTGAACAGGCTGAAGTGCACACAGTGATCATTCTACTTCTCTCTGTGCATTGTGTTCTTCAGTCCTACCCTGATCTAAGTGTTTCATATGGTAGTAGAGAATGTTTTTCTTCATTTACTTGTTCCCTGGATTCTTCTTTGAGTTTACAAATGAGGATGATTTCAAGTGTTCAGGTGATCTATTTACTGTGGGCACTGCCTATAAAACTGAAGGGAGCACCTACTTACACAAGTCATGCAAGCCTCTGGCAGGTGGCAGTGCCTTCCTGCTGTGTCTGAGATGGAACTTTCCCATTACAGTTACTTGCACCTGTACAGACTCCTGGATCTTCAAATCTCCTTTCTGTTTGTGGGAAGTTTTATTTACTAGATACATCCTCAGGAAATCAGAGAATCAAAGCAAGCTTTTTGTAGCTGGAATCTTTTTCTGCTTTCATTCACATCAGACTGTTGTAAGACATACACTTGTTTTATTCTCTGAGTGATGTTTCCTACTTATGACTTGCAGTTCTTCTGAGTTTATTCTCCTCTTTAGTATTGTACAGTGCCCCAGCCCAGCTACTTAAGCAGTTAGGTTTCTGTCTAGGACACACCTTTCCTCTTCAGGTATTATAATAACAGCTTCCTGGTCTTGAGATTTTTCTATGTATCAGTCTCTTGACTATTGTGGAAGTCAGTGATACTGAACTCACTGGTTGGATCTGTCTGGCTGCCTGTATAGGGGATCAGGCTAGCAGTGTCTGACTACTTGATGGGTCCTTGTACTGCTGCTGTTTAAAATACAATCTTCTATGAGAGTCTCTTCACTGATAGGGCTGTGAACCTTTGGATCAGGGGGTGAAACTGTGTTTGACGAAGTCTGCATGCTTTAGGATGAAAGGAAGAAGAAAGCAATAAGTAAACACATTGTTGTGGTATAAACTTCAGAAAGAACTGTATAATCTGGAGGACTGTATTGGCATAAGACTTTTAAAAAAGAAAGCAAAACCAAAGTTTCTAAAAATCAAAGAATTGAGGTTTTTTTATCTGGCTGAGGCAGCAGGGTAAGTAAGATACTCTGTTTCTGTTATGTGCTTGATAACTTATGAAAGAAGTTCTTTGACAGAACAGGAGAATTTCTGGTTATAGATATGATATGGAGACTTGTTGATTTCTCCAAAGGAACTGGAAAGGAGACTGAATTACTCTTTGTCCCATCTCAATGCCATATTTGAGCACTTCTCATTTCTTTTCGTGGGATGAAGAGAGGAGAAATTGTATCCTCCTTCTGAGGCACTGGCTGCCGCTGAACATGGTGTGTTACTAAATTACATGGGTGCTTCTGAATGACCCTCTGGCCTCTCTAGTGCATGACTACTGTGTCTTCTTCAGGTGTACACCAATTGCTGGGTTTGAACACAAGAGGTTCCTTCAAGCCATATCAGCAGTAACAGTTGAAAGCTTTTATCTTCAGTGAAGATTTAGCCTATTTATGATTATCATCATTTAACAAGCTACATAATGTTTCTGGACCCTAGGATGTTGGCACTATGGTTTAACTTCCTGTGGCACATCAAAGTTGTATTTTGGCTTATGGTATCAAGCCTATGTGTGTTCAGGAGTGTCCTGAGGCTCAGGAAATCTCAAGTCTTTTAGGAGTAGACAGTCATTGAAAAATGTGTTGGACACTGTGATCCAGATAGAATTCTTGCCAGCTGTGTGTACCTTGAGCTGACATGACAAAGGCAGTGTAAGAGGGCTGGAGTGCACTAGAGAAATTTAAGAGCTTTTACTGCACCAGCGATCACCTTACTGTGCTGCAAAAGCCAACCTTAAAGCATCTGTACAGACTTCAGAGTGACCTCCCTGGAAGAGAAGCAGGCTCATTGCTGAGGACAGACAGGGTGTGATGATCTAGCAAATGTCTTGAGGCACATAGGTACCACTTGGTTCAAGAAGAACAAGCATCCTGGAAGCTATTAAATGTGAAAGTCATACTTTGTCCCAGCTTGTGGTGATGGGAACATTGTGTGCATACAAAGCTACAGCATGAACTTGAGGCAACAGAATGTTCTCCAGTTCGTTGTTTAATGCCATATCAAACGTATGAAGGTTGGGAAATGAGCAAGAGACTGTATGAGAGAGTTCCTTGTGTCGTCTTCTGCTGAGCCTTGACATTTGCTGCATAAGAGCCCCATAAAATGCAGGGAAGTCTCTCTAATCGTGTAGGTGTTATTAGCAGGTTTCTTGCACTGATGGATTAGAGCCAGGCTGTGTTCAGTAAATGTGGATAAATAATAAAAGGTGAGATTGTGTGCAGTGATCCCAGGTCTCCTTTCTCCAGCTGCCACCTCCTGTCTGTTTGCCGGCAACCTTTGCACAGGCAGACAGCTTTGCTTGAGAGAGCAGGCTGGCTCTGTACTGTGTTCTGACATAGCCAAAGGTGGCTGACATGAAGCCAAGGGAGAGCTTCCCTCTCAGGGACTGAAATGTCAACAAAGATGTTGTTCTGCCTTACAGGGACCTGCCTTGCTTTTGTATAAAAACTGAACAGATGTTGGAAGGTCAGGAGCTTTGCCATATACAGAGCAGCCCCTGGAGAGCAGGGCAGAGCCTGCTCAGGTGTCACAAGTAACACTGCTCTGGGTTTAATGTGCCAGCACTTCCCCTGAACGTCTGGCTTCCCCCTAAGCTGTGTTTGAAGTTTTACCCTGATTAAGAAAATGAGACTCATGTAACCATGTTGTGCATCCATGAGCTTGCTTTCTGTCCCACTCTCTGCTTGCTCCGAACCTGCTGGTGAGTTACAGTGATGCTCCTCAGAAGGCACAAAGGCTCTGAAGTAATAAGTTCCTGTATGTCTTGTGAAAACAGGCAATTAGGTGGAGGGAAGGGACCCCAGTGGTGCTTGTGCAGGGGGGAATGGTATTGACTCACCCCTTATTAGACATTAGTTTGGTCACAGAGGAACTCAGCTTCCAGACACAAATGTCACAAGTGACTTCATTTCTGCTGCTCATAAAATGGCCAATTTCCACTTGAAGACTCTCACTTGCCTGAATGTTTAAAGGACTAACTTGTGCTTACCACTATGATCATCTTCACTGGAGAGACTTAACAAGGGTGGCACTGCAGCAGCTGAGAAAAGCCTTGGTTTTTGGGACTGTCCTCTGGAATATGCCTTCTTTTTTCAAGTGTAGATTTCCTTCTTTGCTTTGACAAACAGAAACAAAACCTTTATTGCAAGAGAGGGCTACAGAAAGGGCCTAGCTTTCAGAAGTCAATAGGCTGATTCCTTAATGCATGTTCTCTTATGATGAGGGAATGTGATGGTTTGGGAGTTCCCAGCCCCACCTCACTTTGTAAAAGCACCCAGACTAGACTCAGCCAGCTGGAAGTTAAGGACTGAAGCTCTATTTACAGCTTAGCACAATATACAAGCAGAGATATACACAATAGACATGAATGTTTACAGAAACATACAAGTTAAAGGTAATACAGAAACACAATCCCCCTCCCAGAAAACAGAGTCCCCAGGAGGGGCTCCCAACCACCCTTGCACCTTCTCCCTACCCCTATACCTTACCCCAGGGTTTGCGTTGTGCACAAGATAAGTTTGGAGGATCGGCCAGGGGGATGAGAAGGAAAATGGTTAGTTAGGTTACTTGGCAGAGAGGAGAAGGCAAGAAGCTAGAGAGACTGAGACTCTCCAAGCCTGAGTGTCCTATCTGTATTTTGTGTTCTTATTCTTAAACATCTCAGCAAGCCTATGAGTGAAGTAGACATCACCATTGTTTTCCTTTCACAGCCTATAATATATTTTTCTCCATTAAAACATTCCAATTAGCCCCAAACCAACACAGAGAAATTAATATGATACTGGGTGTGAGCAACCTGGAAGAAGAAAAGAGCTCATGTATTTAAGGTAGTCTGTGGTTTGTACCTCTTTTTGTGTCGTTCAGCCAAGTGTTTTCACTCTTGGGAAATTTCAGCTTTGGGGACCAGAGCAACAGCTGATCCATACTGACCTCAGAACCTTCTCCTGTTGATCAGCTGGCAGGCAGCAGTCAGTTCCTTGGTAGCTTGTTTCTGTTGCTGTATATTGAGGCAAGACAGCAGTTGAAATGAGGGAAGATGAAACTTTGCGTTGTTGTGTTCTTGTGTCCAAGAACTAGTGCAACAGATGGTTGTGTTTGAGCGGAGTAACCTAAGACTTGTCAGTTCACAGGTGGGTATGCAGTGCACCCACTGCCTATTGTGTCTATCAGTCCTTGTTCAGAGCTTGGGCACAGGGTCAATGACCATCTTTTTCAGTCCCTGCTGGTCATATTTGTCCCTTTATCATTAAGCCTACTTTGGCATGACTAACAGCAGCAGCTTCTAAAGCTTATTGGATGCGTAGTGGTTGTGGAGTTTGCACACTGAGGAATTGGTTGTGTCAGCAGGTCTGTGTGCAGGCTTTGGACAGTATAACAGGGGATCATATTTATAAAGTTTTCACAGGCCCTGAGAGTACAGTGGTAGGCTTTGAAGCATGATTTCCTCTGTGCTCTGCTTTTCCACAAAATATTCAGGCATGATCCATCAAGGAGTGTGAAATATATTCAAAATCCCACTGCTGCTTTTTTCTCACAGTCAGCAGGGTTGTCCTTTTTTCTCTGGTGTGGAGTTGTTTGCTGTTGAGAATAAGCAGTCTCTCTTCTTGTGATTCCTTACCTCTCTTTGGGACATGATGCCATCAAGAAAACCAGCTGTTCCAATCTGAGAGTCTGCCTCTGCCTTCATGCTCTCTTGTCGACTGTTGAATCAATGAAGTGTTGCAGTACTATAGAGGAAAGGGCTGTCTGAAGAAATGAAGAGTGAGATCACACAGCAGGGGTATATCGAACAGGATTCATGTCGTGTCACATAGTTCACAGTGGTTGTGTCTGGCACCAGATCCCCTATAATAACAGAAATCCCCCCACTGAAACTTGAATCTCAAACCCAAATCCTTGCTTTGCTAAGTTGTGGGATCTGAGAGTTCCCACACAGAGAAGAGAGGTAGCTAATCTGGGCATCTAGCAAGACCTGACAGCAAGTTCTGACTGCTCCTGCTGGGCAGATGGTGACTTTGATAGGTGTTACAGAAAAAAATATTTAGAGGAGAGAGTTAAGGGAGATAATCCCTGGATGTCAGCTGTAGCAGAAGAATAAGGTTCAAAATATTCTTGTAAATCCTGCAAATTGCAGTTCTGACTCTCTTAGCATCTTGAACCACTGTCTCAAACCTTTATCATCAATATGAGCTTTTCACCTGCGATGCTCGGATTCAATGACATCTCTGTTCAGCAAAGGAAACTGCCAGGTTGTGCTTTGACTTTGGTTCCAGCTGTTTAGTGCACAAAGCTTTCATTGCTGCCATGAAAAGCTTTTCTTAAGGGACAACATAAAGCAGTAGGAGTGTTGTGGTGCTTGAAGGTTGAAGTAGACATCTTCCCTTGAGAAGAGTCTTCTAAAGTGCAGCAGCCTGTACTCTGTTATGTGGATAAAAGGTTATATGGATTGTGCTTTAATCTGTAGCTGCCTGCAATTAATCTCCCCAGCAGGTTTGGATCTGACTTATGCTTGGACCCACCAGCCAGGTATGTAAGGGAATTTCTTCAACAGCTGCACAAGCCTTTAGGCTGTAGCTGTACATCTGGGTCCTGCCTGCTCTTCCTCACAATCCTTCGTTCTTGCTCCATCTTTGTTCCTACTTTTATACTCTTTCTGTTGGTACTTTCCTTGGCTTCATTAGTTTGATTTGTACTTGACTATGGTACCTGGTCCATCCTGACAGCAGGATGGTAAGTTCACATCATACTGCCTGTTTCGCCTCAGGCAAGCTTGCCTTCTCCCTGTAAATGCCTCACAATCAACAGTTGGAAGTACTTCTTGATCTTGGCATGGATTTCTCAACTGCCAGTGAAATTTTGACAGGCTTCTGGAACTGTGTTGCAGAGCTGTAAGAACCTGTCCTCTTGCTATCTGACTTGGCATTTCTTATTTGCAAGTTTACTTCTAGGTATGCGCTCGATTCTCTCTCTTTCTCTCTCAAATTTCAGAACTGTTTCCCTGAGGTTAAGTATCTGGAATCCTCTTGAACTTGAAAACACAAAAAAATTGCCAACTGTGTTGGGCAGGATCTAGAAACAGGAAGATTGAGGAATCTCAGTTTTCACCCACTGGCACCAGAATCAACTGCTCTTTGGCACTGCCAAGTTCTTTTCTCCATCTTATTTTTGATTTGCTTTGTTTTGTAGTGTGCTGGATTCAAGATGGTTGTGAGTGCTGTGCTAACACTGGGGTGGGTTTTCATTAGGTCAGGACAGTGCATAGCAAATGTTTGAGCAAGGGTAAACTGTCCTGGGGCTCTTCTGTGATGCTCTGTGATTGAAATTTAAGATGTGGGTGTTTCATGTATGTTCTAAGCTATGTGTGGCTCAGTGA
Source organism: Ramphastos sulfuratus (assembly GCA_013399055.1). NCBI lineage: Eukaryota > Metazoa > Chordata > Aves > Piciformes > Ramphastidae > Ramphastos > Ramphastos sulfuratus. Next base: position 221,129 of record WBNM01025572.1, on the reverse strand, counting down.
TATCAGTATGAATGAGTGATATCTTCCTCACTACCCAGCATGAGCAGTTCTGACTATCTGTAGGTTTTTTCTTGTTGTATGTACAAGCAAGCTAGATATATGTTATTGCCTGGTTTTGCTACCTCTCCTATCTCTTTGTTTACTCATCTCCTTCTGGAGACTGGGCTTTGATTTTTTTAAATTTTTTTTTTTTCCTCTTTCTCTCTGTCTTCAATTTTTCACCTGCATCCTTCCAGTGTCTCTGCACCCTCTCCCTCCCTTTTCTCCTCTCTTCTGTCCCTTCGTTTCCATTCCTTTCATTTTAAAGTCTGTATTGGAGCTGACACCAGGCTGCCTACTCCCTGCAGCACTGAACTGGCAGTTTGGAAAAAGGAGACTGCAGTTCCCTCAGGGGCAAGACAGAGTTCAGTGTCTGTCTTATTTTTAAATATGCATCTGAACATGGCTGATCAGAGTCTTTGGATTCTGAATACTGGAATCTTATCAGGACATAGAGTAATCCTCTGCACTTCCCTGTGCTCCTCACTGAACCTGAAAGCTTTCTGGCATCGGTGAGTTTGACTCCAGAAAACACAAGTCAGATTCAGAGACTGTGGAAGGAGGGTGGAAAGATCTGGGTCCTTATGTTGACCTCACATCTTCATTTTCTGGTTCAGCTTCTTTCTCATCTTGCCAGATTCATACACTTTTGTTTTTAACCTGGAGGGATCCCAAAGTACATTCCTAAGCTGTACATGAACCTTGCCTAATGCTGTTTGCCTTGGGCAAGTAAGACTGTTGACATCATCACGATGTGAGGGGACAAGCTGAGGTATCCCAGTTCTATGTTCTTGTCACAGCTACTGCCCTGACAAGGTACCAGAAATGGATTTGCAGGTTTCCCAGTATGACTAGCAGCTCTGCTAAGGCAGGTTATGTACCCAGCCATGAATTTCCTAAATGGTTTTGCTGCTGGCATCTGTTCATCAGCACAGTGATATAGTCACCTAGAGGGCAGGAAAAAGGCAGGTCCAAAAGCTCTTGCCAGACGGTTAGGATGGGAAGTGAAGGAGAGCATATGGAATTAAAGGTGCAATCATAATTTTGGTTTACTCAAGATGTATGTAGCTTGGCAGAATAACAGAGTCCTTACTCTTGTAAAAATGTGTCACAGAGTCCCTCAGAACCATAGGAAGGTCAAGACCTCTGTTGGAAACCTGTCAGCTGTGTCACTCTGTGGCATAGCCTATTTTTGTTTAACATAGAAGCAGGGTAATAACTACTCCTTTCTGCAATATACTGGTTATTTCTGATCCATGGAGTAGTCAAATCTGGTCTGCATAGCTGGGAGTCTTAAAGTTGACTGCAGCAAAAAGTATGGTGGAAACTGCATAGGCTCATCTTCATGTTTTCCCTTGTCATTGACTGCTGAGTAGCCTAACCTACCAGAGGGGATACCTGACAGCATCAGGGCTCAATAACAGATGACTGCCAACTCTGGACTGTGTTCAGAGAAAGTTGAAGTAGGCTTTACTCTGGAGAGAAGAAACATGCAGACTGAGGGGGCAATGTCTTAGTTTTTCAGAAATGCTCTAGTAGTGCTGGAATAACAAACTGGTTTGGTTGGAGAAAAATTCCTCTTGCAGGAATATCTCAGTGTTTATTTTGTTTAACTTTGACTTGCAGTAGTGGTTAAGACTTTCCAGTTGGAGACTGAAGAATTATGTGTAAATGATATACGAATTGACTGCTGGGGTGGATGGATTTGTCTCTTTCTGGTTCCATTCTGCTTCTTTTTTTTCTTTTTGTGCCAAAGGATCCATGTGTTTGGACTCTGCTGAGGTGTGTTCAGTTGCTGTCCTTGTACCAGTTTGCTCAGTGTTTATGTGGAAGAGGCTGTGGATTTGAAGTGGGTGAGGAACAGAAACAAGAGCTGGCACTGTACAGCTGATCTCTGCAGTGCTGCATATTCAGTTGTCAAGTTTTTCTTCTACTTTAAAACAAGGAACCAAAAATTTTTAGAAAGTAGCTAGAGGGGAGAGGGAGAGGCTTCACTGCCTACATGAAGGATAGCAGGAGCCATGTGACAGACCTTCCTTGACTGTGTTCTTTCAGATCCTCCCTGCCCAGAAGATAGCTCTGCTGGAGCTTTGGGTCCACAGAATATGTCTGTCTGTGCACCCTGTGCTGCTGAACAGCACTGGGAACACTATAGCTTATACACTGCAATTCTGAATGGCATTGCTCTTCCTCTGAGACCTTTCCTGAACAGTCAAACTGCTCGTTACAGACTGTCAGTTTTTTCTGAAGAATTACATTGCACCACATTGCCACCAGAGCAGGGTTCAGCAGCCCTGGGTAACAGGGTGGTAGAACCGCCTGACGTGGTCGCTCTGATGGCACCAGTTCTGCAGCTATTGAGGCTGTGTCAGTGCTGGGAGAATTCCTTGAGAAAGCACACAGACTGCTAGAACAATTCCAGTGTGATCCTGTGTGACCTTGCTTTTGTTGTGGTGGGGAACAGTTTCCAGAAAAAATCAGCAGAGAGGGTGTGCCCAAAGTCGCTTTTGCATGTAACTTGGAGTGTTCAGGATTAGACCCTGAGTCCCTGGAGGTAAAAGGCTGCTGTGTTAACCCCACCACTGCATCTCTTGCCAAGTCTGAAAATCCAGGCTCTTAAGAGGAGCTGTTACTTGTATGACCTTCATGCGTGAAACAATTTCTCTTTTAAAATGTTTTTTCTCCTTTATCAGTTATTCATTGAAGAGTCTCTTTGCATCTGTACAATTTTGAAGGGTAGCTATTATTTTACCATTTTAATTTTCCCAGCTGTTCAAATAATTGTTTTAACCTCTCAGTGCCTGGAAATGCTTTTCACATCCTGGTTGCTCTGCGCTCTATTTCTTTGGTTTCATATTTTAAATTACCAATAAATATTTTTGTCCCTATTCCAGATTGCTGTTCTGTGACTTTCATCTCTATAGCTTTAAGGTTATAATTATCAGAACAACACTCTGGCAGCAAGGAACCCTTGGACTTCCACTCTGTGATACTGGATTCTTGCATCCTGGTGGTTGTTTGTTGTTCTCCCCTTAAATGACTCTTCCCAAGAGATGCTCAGTACTTGCAAATCCCTTTAAGACCACAACAAGTGGCAGTTACTTGGAAAGATCTTGCCATTGGCCTCTCTGGAGTTATATTTCACTGTATAGGGAGAAGGGGCTCTGACAGAGACAGTAAAACCAGCACAGAGTACGTTGTCTTCCCACAATTTTACAAGTATTAAAACACTAACTACAGTAGTGGTTTCTCCAGCCCCAAAACAAGGCTGTGACAGCCAAGGACAAGGCAAAACCTCCTGCTGGTCTGTCAGAGGAGGTTGCTAATGAAGCTGCGTGGGTCATTCAGTACCAGTGGAGTATTCCAGCACAGAGTGATCCTCAGAGAAGGGGAGCTGCATCTTTTGTGTCCCATTTGAGGCAAAACATTTCCATGTGGGAGTGCCTCCAGAGCAGCACAGTCTCATTTCATAGCATCAGCTTTTATAATATTTATATATATGTGTGTGTGTGTGTGCGTGCGTGTATGTGTGTATATATATACATTATATATATATATTTTAATATATATGTGTGTGTGTGTAGTTTTTTTTCCCCTTTGTCAGTGAATGTTGCTTTTCTTGAGTATGTCATCAATGGCCTTGCCATAGGGACAGAGATAGGGTTTGAAAATTAGTAATTATAATGTGATATTTCGGACGTGTTGCTGTAGTTTCTCCTGCATGCTCTCCTCACGTGTTCCAAAAGTTGTAAAAGGTGATTTATAATTCATCAAACTAAGCATAAAACATCTGACTGCATAAACCTATCAATCTGGTTCCATCTCTTTCTAGCCCTTTAATTAGGGAAGGCCTGCTGAAAAATGTACCCATCAGCTACTGAAAAATGGTGCGTTCCTGGACCCTCGGTATAGATCTTGAGTTATCCAGGTGCCAAAATGCTGTCAGAACTGACAGATCTTAGGAAATACACCCACAGGCAGAACATTATCCATTATACCAGCACTGAGCAGTGGGCAGTAAGGAAATATCAGCAGAGAATGTATCTTTATCAACTTTAATTGGCTTTTCCCGTTGATAAAAATCAGTGTACTCGGCAAGGAAGAGAACCTATCTGGCAGCTTTATCTTTCCATCCCAGAGCTGAAGGGTGCAGTCCATCTCCACTGACATGTGATGTGGACTTGTCTCAGCACAGTTCCTACCAGTGCGGTGGAGCCTACAACCCACACAGAGAAGGCTGCCAGTCAGTCCTCAGTGAGTGACCATGTTCAAACAAGTGTGAAGAATGAATTACTCTGGAGAAGTTGGAATTCATCTGTGCTCTAGTTGTTCAAAATTTACTTCAGAGAGAATCAAACTCAGTTAAACATTTCTCCAGGTCCTAACTTGCAGGCACTCTTGGATTGCAACTGACTGGGCTGTGAAATCGAGGATCTGGGCAATGGATACGCTGATATGCAAAGGAGAGAGCGGACAAGGGAAGCAGGAGCTACAGGAAATGGCACGTGTAGAGGTTTGGGGAAGAGAATGAGCTGCTTTTGGGTGGTTTGGCACCAGAGGCTTATATGTAGCTTTGCAGCAGAGACAAAGGGGACAGCAACTGTGTGGATTTCTCCAGAGATGCTGCTTTGATGTCTTCTTGCAGCATCTTGCATTTACTGAACTATGTAAAATGTTTCTGTTTTTCCTTGGTGCTACTTATGTCTCTTGCTATTAGTTAGGTGACAGTTTTATTAGAGGAAATAATATGGTAAAGATGATTGCAAACCTATTGCTATATTAAGGTTTTATTCTAGTTGATTAATGAGAACAACTAATTTCTTTATGAACAGTTTGGCAATGTGTAGCACCTCTCTTGCTAAATTTTGCAGGGTTTCTGGGCATGGATTTATTTTAAGTTTCTATTCTAAGTCAAACTTCTCTATCTTATTTCCATAAATAATGGAAACTGCAAGTATGTTGACTCAGAAAATGAGTTTAGTATGTGAACTTTACTGCAAAAGTTTATTTTCTACATTCCCTGGTGGTCTTAAAAACCAGACTATAGGGCCATCACAGGATTGCAATCATATAAATGCCTCTAACTCTTGTATTTAAAGCTTTAAATTGAAGTTGGGTATTCAGACAAATGAAAGAACAGTCCTGTTTCCAAAGGCTGCTGTGAAGGCGAATGTGCTGTGGTTGGCACGAACCACTGTGATCATTTCCAGTGTATCTCCTGTGCCATGGAGGCACAAGTTGGCATCCTAGAAATGTTTATCATGTAACTGACTGGGCAGCATTGAGAAGTGTGGAAGCAGTGGTGAGTAGGCTGTGGGTAGGCTGTGTGCAGGGGCTGTACCTGGACTCTGCCAACAGAACTGTGCCCTGGCCAGGGTTAATGCAGTGTCCAGCTTAACAGGCTCAGAATCACAGAATGTCAGGGCTGGAAGGGACCTTAAAAGCTCATCCAGTCCAATGCCCCTGCCAGGGCAGGATCTCCTATAGCAGATTGCACAGGAACACATCCAGGTGGGTTTTGAGCATCTCCCCATTGGATTAAACTCTAGAGCCTGCCACTCTACAAGCCATAAGAATACGATGGGCCTTATGGAAAAAAGGTGGTGTGTGGCTTTGATTATTTTTTTTTTCCCTTTCTACTTATCATATGTCTAGGAGAAAGAGAGTAACTTCTTGTGTTCAGAAGATTTCTTTAGAAACGTGAAGCAAGTGGGAGGGAGGGCTAACAAAGTCCATTCTGTTCCTCTAGTTCAATCTGCCAATTTACAAGACCAACCTGTCAAGTATGTTGTCACTGTTCTTTGCAGCAAGAAGGCTGAGGCTTTAAAAGACTTCTGGAGAATGTATATACAAACATGTGAATAACCTAAACCATCCTAATTCACATGGTTTCCATGGATGCTAGTCATGCTGCACTCAGGGCACTTCTGCTGATCTAAAAGCCACAGCAGTTTTACCAGGACCTAAACTCTGGCCTGGTGTTGCTGTCCAGTGTTCAACAGCTGTCTCATGGCAGTGTGAAGTAAGAGATCCCTGCACATGCAGCTCATGTAGATGGTAAAGAATTGTAAGCTTTGTTATGCATTATAAAAGAATAATTCCAGATGAAATAAAACAGCAGAAAGAGATTAGGGGTTTTGACATCTTACTTTCAGGTGGCAAAATGCTTCTTCGGTGACCTGGAATTATTAAAGATGAGGCTGTGCTAGATGCTCAGTTTGCCAAGTGCACAGTGTAAAAGCAAATGGTCTGGCTCTGTGTCAGTCATTCCCTAAATGCTTGATGGCTCCTGAGTGACCATCTCCTCAGCCACCTCCTGCTTAAAAGCAAGGCTGTTTTTCTAAACCATTTGCTCCCTTTAATTGAGGGCTGTGAGCCGTTGTGTGCAAAATGCTTCAGGATCCTTGTTGGGTAAAGGCCTTGATAAATATGTATGGTATTGTCAAGTGTTTGTAGCTACTCTGCAGGTAGTGGTGGGAAAGCAAGCTGCATACAGTTAAGAGTCATTGTGTCTCTGGAGTCAGTAAAAACAAGATGGCACAGGGGATTGTGGGAAGGGGAGCCAGGATAGCTGCCTTCAGCATCACCTACTAATAAACCAGCTATTTATAGACCAACTGAGGCTTTCTCAACTAGATTGTTAAATTAATATTTACATACATTGTCTTGCACTGAAAATCTTATTTGCATTAGTGCTTGGACAGAAGTGCAGCTTCTTGTGCTCCACATACAGGGGTGCATTTGATCAGAGTCTGTGGTTTGCAGTGCGTGTCTGAAACCATTCCTGATAGATTCTTGCCTTGCAAATCCTCTTCTCCCCTCAGCAGCATTTCCCCATCTTTCTGTGCCTCTCATCTCTTGCAGAAAAGCTCACCTTTGTTCCCAAATGTCCGCAACTCATCAAAAGGCTGATCTCGGATGAGCAGCTTTTCTGCATAGCAATTCTTAGTTAATCTCTGCCTCTCAGAGAGAGACTTGAATTGTTGATGGCTTGTGGGTAATTTAATAACTAGCAAACAAATAGAATGTGTAGATTGTAGTAACATAGCCCAGATTCAACCCCCCCCACCCCATTTGCATCTGTTTGAATGAATTTTGTTAGAAAGGTCTGCTTCCGTACATTTTAGTGGCAGTGACACAAGCAGTGAGAAGAGTCACTGCTCAGTGAAGCTGTTGATCACAGCAGGCTCCACACCTGGCTAAGCAGTTTCAATTCCCTGTGTGTGTGTGTCTGTGTGCCTTTCAAAAGGGAAGAGAAATTTACTTGCTAGATGTGTGCGCCTCTCTTGTAGTCCTTGGATGACCTTGAACAGTCATTTAACTTGTGGGGCTTTGCCCATCTCTACCTGGGCAGATATTATTTCTGTGGTGTGGAGTGTTGAGGTTGAATGGATGTCTTGGAGATGCTGTGGATGAAAAGCATTGCTGGAGAGTAAGGTATTCATATAGTGCCTCTTCAGACAGCTGATCAGAGTTCAGATTCACCTGCCTGTCTCGCTGTCCCTTGCTTCAAAGCCGTTTGGACACTGGGATTGTGCGAGAAGTCGGAAGGCAGTAATAGCAGGGCTGTGATGCAGACAGGTGTCACAGCCTCCGCTCAGTTTCCACTTCTTAGCGCTTGCAAGGCTGTTGATAAGGTGCTGTTATGCTAGTATTGTGTTATTCTTAATCTGTCTGTGGCCTGCAAAGGGTCTAACGGCATCTGTTTCTCTGACACCTCTACAGGCTCTCTGGGCACCTCATTACTCTTTTCGGGAAGAGAACATTGCAATCCAGTTCCTCTGTCCGCAGAGAGCAGAGCTCATCTCAGCACGCCAGCCTGCTTACCATGAAGTTAGGGCTCAGAAAGCGGATTGCACTTTATCTCTCCAGGTGCATGAGGCACAGAATATCACAGAGATAATACAGTATGTGCTCAAACCATTCACCCTGTATTTATTCTTTTTAAGATAGCAAAGCCTCAATTTCCTCCCTTTCAAAATAACACTTCTCTTGGCTCACAAGACAGAGAGTGGGACAGACGAGCTGTGGGCACGTCTAGGAAATGTGGAAGTCAGTTCCTTGGTACTCCACGTGCAGTGAGTTGGCTTCACTCGTTTCACCGCTGCCTCTTCCATCTTAGCTTTAATTCTTGCTGAAGGCAGCACCTGATGCTTGTGTTTTCAGATCTACCATTTTTTTTCCCCCTGCCTTCTTGATATCCAGGGGAGATGGGGATGTGGTTTTCTGCAAAATGTCAAGGTCTCTTCCTGGAGAGCTGACAGCATAGGTGTTTTATATGTGCACAGGCTATCGGGATGAGGCATTCTTACTCAGAAACATTGGCTGAGACAGACGGACATTCCTCCTGCCACAGAGAGACAAGCAGGCGCTCTCTGTTGCCAAGCCTTGAAGAATTTGGCATGTTTTCTATTGCCCTAGTTTTGTGGAGTTGTTCCTGAAGTTTTACAAGTACATGAGAATCTTAGTTCTGTTGTTTGCTTGGATTTTTTAAAATTATTATTATTATTTAAAAAAAAAAAAAAAGTCAATAAAATAACCCATCCCTCCTGCCTAGACAGCAGTGGTATGAGAAGGTGACTCAAATGCATCAAACTAGAAGGTAAATAAAACAACCTCAGTGCATTTATTTCTAAACAGTTTTGCAAGTCAGCCTTGTGGGTTTTACGGAGCTTCTGGCGCCACTCTTGGGTTTTGAATATGTGAAGCGTGTGCAGTAGGGTTCGTTTTCTTGAATGAGGGAGGATTTGCAGCTCTCTAAGAGTTCACACATCTGCAGTGCCCCTGCAAGCAATAACAAACCAACCAAAACAGTCAGTCTCCCCAGATTAGAAGAGCCCTGCATTTTTCAAATCTCGTTTGCATTCTAATTTGTGCTTTTTTAGCTGCTCCACTTTTCAAGCCTTCCTTCCAAATGGGAGGATCTCAGGCTCTTTAGTTTTAAAGGAAAGCCAAGACTTCATGTAAGAACATGATTGGGGGAAGTGGAGCTTTGACATTTTCATAGCTGTATCATATATCATCAGACTTCCATATGAGCCGACAACACCTTTTATGCAAGGACTCATAATTATTCACAGAGGGACCCCGCTCAGCTTTGTATTCCCTGACTCACCTACAGAGAAGACTGCGTGGCTCTGCAGGCCCATATCTCTGTCCTGCCATGGGCTCACAGGAGCACACCAGGCTTGTAGGCAGCTGCCTGCATGTTTTCATGTTGGGTCCATAGGCAGCCGCAGAGGCACGTGCTGCTGCAATTGCCGATGAATTCAGAGGCGCATGCTCGCACCTCTCCGCTGCCTGAGTGGGGGGACACGTGCAGTCAAACTCCCACAACAGAAAGGTTTCCAATAAAGCTGAAACACAGAGGTATTGTTTGTCCTGCTGCTGGCAAATGCACAGAGCCATTGTGTGGGTCCTGAAAGCCTTGGCGCTTTATTCTCTGCAGACTGAATGGCAGCCGTGGGTAATAATAACACGAGATTTAAAAAAGCCAACATTATAGGGGCATTTACAGCCTGCAGAGAGAGTGAAATCTCAGCAAGGCTGAGCAGTGTCTCAAGTAATCCTATGTTTTTACTGCTTGATTAGGAAATGATAGGCAGCTCTGGAGAAATGAGCACCACAGAGCAGATGAAAGGGGAGCAGGTTATCTCTTTGAACTCTGCAGTAAGCAGAGTGGGACAAATGGAAAAGCTCTCTGCTAATAAAGTGGCCAGCCTGTCCCTCCTGTGCTGGGTGTGCTGAGGAGTCTGTTATGTGTGCTTGTACACCTATGCTTCCTCCCCAGACTGCCTGGAAAGCTAAGGCTGGCTGGTGTTAGTGGGGCTGGACTTGGTTTACATAATTCAGAGCCTGGTGCTTGAAGACCTTTGGTCAGCATCATCCAGAGCTGGTATTTTGGTAACCGTCAGCAGATCCACTTAGGACTACTCATGTGTGAAAATGTAGCTGCAGACCAATTGTGGGTAAAAGATGGTAGGATTAGCCTTCTGCCTGCAAGAGCAGCCAGGCTTTCTGTGAACTTAAATTTTGGGAGACAAAAAATAGTCTCAATTTTAAGTCACAGTAAGGAGAGTTACCTTACACAATTTAAGCTTAGCTAATTGATACCACCTTACACGTGGAATTTCATTATTATCAAAACAAAGAAATTCCACCTCACCAAGAAATAAAGGCCAATTTTAAAGACATAGTTCTTTATCTTCAAAGTCAGATCTTGAATTCAGTGCTGGTTCTATCAGTTCTTTAACATAAATCACTAATAAAACTTTTTGTCTATGTATAACTATCTAAACAGCTTTAAAAGGCCCAGATTTCTTCTGCATGTACATGGAAGTTGTATTTGATAAGCTGAAGGCAGAGGACTGGCTCATGGCAGCATCCTCTCAAGATATGTCTAGGCTGCAGAATGTTGATATATCAAAGCTATTCCTAACCTCACTACTTTGGGCATTACCAGCAAGTTAACCCTGACAGTGCTGAGCTGCTGGAATATACACCCACCTGCTCAGACATGTTTTGCAGCTCTCTGCTACTCAGCAGGTTTCTGAAACGCTGCATCTTACAGATGTGACTGTGGTCTTTGGTATTGGTGGTGCAATGACTGAAATGGTGGGAGGTATTTTAAAGTAATAAAACGTGGTAGCAAGAACACATGCTGCATGGCTAGGGGAGGAGTGCTTTAGTGGCTAAGCTTTTCCTTTCTAAGAACATTCTCATCTGTTCAAGTGTCTTACTTTGCTCGTGCCAGGCAGCACGGTATGGAAATTGCTGGGTCCTGGGCACTGCTTCTTGTTTGGGCTGTTATGGGGATTCAGAAATCCAGACTGCTTCACAGATTCATTTACTTAGATTAATGAATCTGTCCCTGCCTCTGTTTCCCCAAGAGTAATGGGAAGTTACTTACGTCACAGGGATTTATGAGCTTCTTTCTATATTGGCCACTCTGCAGAGAGTGAAATGCAGCTCGGAGGGCTCTGCAGAAGGACAAAGCATTTGAGCTTGTTCTGTTCTAATCCTGGTTACAGAAAATTGGCAAGTTCCTGCTGAAAGTCTCTTTAAAGACAAAATATAAATAACCTTTGATTGCCTTTTTTTTTTTTCTTTTTTTCCCTTCTCCCCATTTCTCCTCTGTCTCTTTCCTTTATGTTTTGTTTTTCTTTTAAATGTTACTTGTCTTAAACTGCAAACTGCTCAGGTTGGGACCTGAGAGTGTCTCAGTGCTGGCACAGACCTGTGGAAGGAGGCTGTGGGCTTGCTTTGTTTCTGCAGGTTGCAAGTGTGAAATTTAAATGTACGTTAGTGGTAAAGTCTTTGTGGGAAGAGGGTGTAAAGAGGTGTTGAGTGACACTAGAAAAGAATGGTCTAGGAAGGGGGGAAGAGGATGTAGCTAAAACTAAATATAATGCTTGCTTTTTGCCAGAACCTTTGCAGCAGAAGCATGGATGGATTCCCAGTTGACAGCTCTCTTGTCTTTCCTTCCCCCTCCCTTTTCTCCCTCCCTCTCTGGGGCTACTGGTTTAGGATGAGTTGGTTCCAAATAGAAAATACTTTTCTAGCAGATAAACAGGCACCTAAGCAGCTGCAGTGGTATCTATCATGAACAGACATGCTGCACAGAGAGGGAAATTACAGGATGGGACCAGCATCATTTGTCATATTTAAAAAAGAGAAAGCTCCCCCTCTACTTGAGCAGCGTCCACAAGACAAGTGAACACCGCACTTGGAAGCTGTTGCTTTCTTTTCCAATCTCTTAATACTTTTTCAAATGCTTCTTTTAAACATTCCAACTTTAGGTCCTCTTCATAAAGAATGTGTTTTAGACAGATGGAAGCAAGTCTCTGTCTTGACACAGATGCAGGACTATAAATTTACAGTGGAGGAGATAGGAGATAATTATTTAGGAGGCTTTTGTGGCTTACTCCAGCATCTGGTATTCTAGCAGGGTGCCCTCTGAAGAGGGAAAGGGACAGGAAGAAACTCTAGAAATGCTGAGCTTGTTTTTCACTTAGTAAACGTTTTCAATCTTGAACAAACTATTTGGAATTCATGTAGCAGGAAACACTGATTGTGAAATAAAGATGCATCTCCTGGTGTTCGCCATTCTCCCTCTTCTTTGCTCAGAGCTGTGTTCCAGGTTGTAGGGCATCTAATCTGCTGTTCTCTTAACTGCATTAGTCACATTGGGTGCAGCGCACATTTGGGGAACAAATAAGCCTTAATGAGATCCTGACTACGATGGCTTCTGCATTCTGGGCTGAGCATGCAGCTTCTTGCAGGGCTGCTGCTTGGGTGTGCCCGTGGTTGGACACCCACATGTGATCGCATGACCGAACGTCTCTGTGGCCTCCCAGTCCACTCTCCCCTGCCCACATTCTGATCCATGTGTCACGCCTGGAGGGAGCACCCAGCAGTCCCCTGCCAAGACTGTAGATTCCCGACCCAGTACTACCCAGTGCAGCAGGCATGCCTTCCCTGCATCTTGACTCCTTGATGGTGTGAAAGGGGGTGGCGGTGTGAAATGTTTAGGATTTCTGGGGTGATTTCTGAAAGCTTTATCCAACAGGTGTGGTTCAGTCATTTGACTGTCTCAGTTCAGGTCATTAACATTTCAAAATGCCTGTTATTTTGCTGTCTGGTTGCTTGAACTTGGTAGAGAGTTGTCTAATTGGGTCTTGGAGAGAGCCAACCAACTAGGCTTCTCTTCCTTGTGATCTAATCAGATCTTGCTGCTCCCAGGACCAGATATTTCAGGATACTTAAAGACTGGCAAGAGTTAGAACATGCAATTAATTCTTTAAAATCTGATACTCAAATACCACAAATGTTCAGTCAGCATTAAGCTTCTGGTGCAAAAGAGTTGCAGTGCTGAGTCAAATGGGCTGATTCTGATGAAAGATATTTCTGATTTTATACCTGTGCAACAGAGGTGTTCTCCCAATACAATTAGGCTTTAGATTTTTTTTTTTTTAATTTATTTACCTGTAGGCTCTTTACTATGACCTTTGTAAAGTGTTATTATGTATTCCACATGTATCTGCAAACAGACATGAGAATTCCCAGTCCTCCCTTGGGTCTGTCATCACTGATTTTTTTTTTTACCTCTTCAGCCAGAAAAAAAGGGAGAGCAACATCTACACCCATATGGCCAAAATGAGTATGGCTATCACACAAATAAAATTACTGGCTGCTGAATAGCAAGAGCTTAATGAAAATGTGAACTGTTAAACAAATAAAGCCAGTCAAGCTCATAATACTTCTGTGTGGAATTTCACTGTATCACTGGGTAGAAATAGAATTAGGCTTAGAAAAAGGATATCTGGAGAAGCTTGTGCTTAGTGTGTGAAGCTGGACTGGGCAGGAGTGAGATATACTAAGTGTGGACATGCTACCTCAACCTAGAGAGGAAATGTCTAGTGCAGGAGCCTGCTGAAGCAAGGCAGAAAGGTGTAAGATAAAGCATCAGATAGTTTCTGAAGTCTAAATGCAAATTGTACAGAAGGATGGACCCCTTGAGAACTGTGTGATTTTTTTTTTTAATTTTTTTTTTTTCTTTTGCATTTCCTTAGCATCTTCTGCTGGTGAATAATTATTGTACCTCTGTATGATTGCCAAGTAAAATTACTCTTAGGTACAGGAAAAGAAAGTGAGATGGGGATTTATCTACAGCTGCTGGGCAAAGTTGGGAGGAGTCTGACAAGAGAGCCTGGGACTCATGCCCTTCAGGCAGTGCTGCCTTCCTATAGCCATGGGAAAGCTGCAGGGTTTTAGTACACTCACACGTGGCAGATGAAATCCCCAGGAGGAGAATGTAACAACCGCTATTTAGGTCCTGCCTCAAAAGCACATTGCTGTAGCTGAGAGGTTGTGGAGTGTTTTCAGCAGCTCTTAGCACTCTGCCCAAGGATTGGATTTTCCTGTGCTTCCATCTTCATGAAAATTCCTAGAGTTAAAGACACACCCATTAGAATTAGTGCAGGTTAACAATCTGTCCCAGGATGAGATCTGGAAAGGCAAAACGCAGTATTTAAAGTTGGGTTCAACTTGTGAAGAAGCCCTGCAGCCAAGGAGCTGCCGAATCTGCCTCCACCCAAAGTGACAGCATCTCTTCCTGGCTTCTCCCGCCCGTCTGTGTTTGACTGTGAATGGTGAGAGGCAAGGCAGGGGATGGGGATGATTCCTAGGACTTCGGACCAAAACCAGAGTTGCTCTTTCTCTTTCCTGTCTGTCCTTTCCTCCACTCCCACCCTGATGGCATTTCTTCACAAGAAAGGAAGTCTCAGCTTGATTCTATGAAAGCAAGCCCCACCTAGGCCTGGTCTCAGACTTCAGTGGTGTTTTGTGTCTGGGTCACACAAAGCTGTAATGCATTGTGGAATCAGAAACATTGTAGGAATTTATATTCTAAATGTCTTCATTTTTCTAGGTGACCTTGCAAAGTTTCCTTGTACCAGATCTGTATCTTGCCACCCTGCTGCCTTTATCTAATTTGTTTTCTTGTGTATGTTGCTGACATCCAGTGAAGTGTAATTTGTTTGAGAAGTGGCAGTTATAACGAGGATCCTGCTAGTAATCCCTGCATTGAATCCCTATATACACAATGTTCCAGGAATAATTAAAGGCACAAACTTCAGTCTTGAGGAGTGCACAGGGGAAACCTATCCTGAAATGAGGTTTGGCAGATCTGACTTTTCTACTTGCAGTGCTTTTTAGCAGTAAGATTTGCTAATTTTGTTCCAGGACTGAAGTAGATTTAAGTGGAAGTCTGACATCCTGAATTTACACGTCCTAACAAGAGTGTTCATCAGTCACTATTCTTACTGTATCCTTTCTCTACCTCTTCTCTCTATTAATTTTCCTCAATAGTCTGCAAGGATCATTTGCCAGCCTGATTCAAATTCCTGCACTTCCCTGGCATCTTGTTTTATAACATCTTGCATCATGTACTTTCCATTTCTGTAATCCATTTAATCCAAAATACTGGAATGGCTTTTCAGGTATTTATTGCATTTCTTTCTTCCTTGTCTTAGGAGGTAACAGGTCATTTATACAACTTAATCCAAAAGTCTCTAAGCTTCTGTGATTATTTTTTCCTTTCATTTTCCCACTGATTATCCTGGAGGCTGGTAGCAAGAGCAGGAATGAGCGTATGGAGGAGCTGCTATTGGTCCATACGGTTTGGTTACATCGTACCTGGAGCAGGGCTTGGCAGTTCAGCAGTTAAACCCTGCAGCCAGTGACCCCAGCAGTAACATTGCTGTTGCCTGTCCTTAATTTTTGGAAGCACTGGGCATAGGGTTTGAAATAATGAAATGCTGTTGCATCAGTAAGTGGTTTTCCATTCCTTTTGGCTCTGGAAACAGATATTCACAGCTGGGTGAAGTTCATTTTAATCCTCACAAAACCAGAGCTGGATTTGTACAAGTTGTCGTTGTTCTGCTTTAGGAACGCTCTGTGCCTTCTGGATCCCTTTATCCCTTCCAGGGACTAATCCACAATCTTGTGAAACACTTGGGGTGGCTCTGGTTGTGGGATGGAGGGGCATCCAGTGTTATCTCCTTTTGCTCATTCCAGAAAGGCACAGTAGTGTTTGTAGTGCTTATTTTCTGATGTGTATAGGTAGTGGGATGTAATTATCTTCCCCTGAGGTAGTCTCATTATGCTAGTTGTAAAAAAAGAGGGTCGCAGTCCTAGTGGGAAATGATTTTAAAGCAATCTTGACCAAGTCTAGTGGAGCCAATTCAGACCACTTAAAACTCAGCCAGTCCTTCATGGCACTTGTGATACGTCCACTTTATGTGGTGAGAGGCAATGGGACTAACACTTGTCGAGGGATAAAGAAAATCTCTGATAAACTGCAGCCCCAGCTTTGGGCAAGTGCTGTGTGCTGCCACGGGGGAAAGGCACTGGCAGAGCCCAGGCTTGATCATTATTGTTCTTGATACTGATTTGGAAAAACGCGAGACACTTGCAGAAGCAATAAGGCAGCAGTCAGGAAAGCCACCACCACGGGCTTCCTGCGCTACAGAAACCGCTCCTCTGCCCCCAGGCTCGATTCCTGCAGAGGTGAGAGGATTGTTCCTGTTTCCCAAGCAGGTGGCTGGGCAGATAGTGGCACAGCCTGCAGATCAGAGTCAAATCGCTAGTGGATGCATTGGTGGTTTACTTGAGAAGTTCAGGCTTCAGACGTGCTCTGATTTTCAAGGCAAGCTTGGTCAAAGGTTGTTTAATAGCAAGTACTACCTACTGTTACGAGACATTGGAGGAAGAGAGACTTCAGCATGCGTTTGTCGTGTGGTGGAGTTGTGGTCAGCAGCAAGGTGAGGAGAAGGACTTCGGCAGAGCTGGTGGAAGGTGGCAGTGAGCAGTTATAGGTCATATGGAGCTGCCCTGGCAGGTCTGTTGGGACCAGCTTGGCGCCAGAAAACAAGGCACTGCTTCACATAAGCGCTTTTCAGTGTTTCAGTCCGTTACAAATGCACAATAGCCAGGGCTGTGCAGGTTAGCAAAGCTCTAAGCCTAGTACCCGAGAGATCCAGAATAACTAGTAGTGAAATGCTCCGTATATGATTTTCATCCTTTGAGCTCCACTGTAATGTTATTGGAAAACAAAAGTTGTTTAAATAATGGAACAGACCCGATGAAATTGTGCAGTGATGCAGAAGGGGTGAGGAAGGGTTATTTCCTTTCTTTCCATTACTTTCCTCCTCCTGCCTTGCCTCCCAAACGTGGGTGGAATCTGCATGTCAGGCACTAGCAACATCAGCCTGGCCCGATGGCTTTTCTTAATGGTCAGAACGAGATTAAATGCAATTAACATTGATTGAACAAAAACTGTCCTCCGTTTGTATGCCGATTAATTAACAGCCATCCTTTCAGCAGTGACCCTCTGCAGCGCTGTGTTTGTTCCTCCTGGCCCTGGTATTTTCTAGCACACATCCAAAATCAAAAGCAGTGTGAGTGTGTTCCCTACTGCAGTGTCTGGGGCTACCAGCTCAGCAGGGAGATGCAGCCCCCCAGCCGGGATGAATTTTTCGTGCAGTCTGGTAACTGCAGAGCTGCTCAGGCGGTGGCAAAACATTTCCTGTTAAGCAAGGCTAACGACGGGAGTTCTCTGCGAGTTAGAACAACCATCAGAACAATTGTCTGGAGGAAATCAATGTTATAATGCATGAACAAACAGGTGAGTCTCAGAACAGCCACAGATTAGTTCTGTTAGTAAATAACTTCATATTCAGGTGATGCAGAGCAGTGGGGAGGTGTCAAGGCAGAGCCAAGCAGACAGTGTGCTGCCTCTTGTGATTCAAAGGAGAGTGAGGAGTGGGGAGAGGAAACCAGGAAGACTGTTTCTGTCCCTTGCACTCTGTTGGGGTGTGTAGACCAGGGAACTTCCACGTGAACGCACTTTCTGGGGTGCACTGGCAGTGCGTCTGAGTTTTTTGAAAGGCATCTTTGCTGCTCTCAAGCCAGCTTTGAAGACATCATCTGGGGAAGCAGCCAAGAAGTCACTGGGTGAACTTCTCTGCTTTGCAAAGCTATTAGCACCAGTACAGAAAAGAGGGAAAACAAAACTCTCTTCATAGCATTTTAAATTAATGTTTTTTGTTGCTGCCAGGCATGCTCTTGCCCCTTCTTATTCCAAACCCAAGGACAGCAACTGTTGGACTCCTGAAGGGTAAGAGAGACAGAGAGGCTTTTCTGTGCAATAACTATATGGCACAGAAGTGCTGTGATCCATTAGTCAGCACAGCTGCTCCACAAAATAGCCAGTACCCTGAATGTAACAGAACAAATTGCACATAACCAAAAAATACCTACAGCATACATCAAACCAAAGAGACTCAAATGTCCTTTGCGGCAGTTTGGGGTGCTAATAGCCTCACAACAGATGCCTCATCCAGTGGAAAGGCCTTGAAAACCCATCTTAGGACAGGTCAGAATTTTTGTATTTTGTTAGTGCCTCTTTCTAGAGCAACTGAGAGGAAAATGTTGTGTGATCGTGCTCCTGAAGTCTGCAGTGTGCCAAGAGGTATCACGGTTTTCAGAGCTGCCTGCACGCAGCGGCGAACTAGGAACTATGGAGATTAATTTCTACTTTGTCACTGACACTCCAAATGCTCAGAGTAATTTATCATGAGGATCTGCTTTCTGATTTCTTCATAGCTACACAGTGCCCATATGTCTGACTGCTGCGTTGTGACTGCTCAGAGGAGTATTAGAACAAAGGTAAGGCACTTGCCGGAGGAAACTTGCAGGGTTTACCCCATGAGACTAAAGGCTGGTTAAATAAATATCTCTTAGCACAGCTGAGGCTTGGCAAACAACATCTCTGGCAAATGCTGAGGGAGGAAGTTCTTCAGGGCCTGGGCTTTCAAGCAGGGAGATTCCTCCACTGGCTGTGATTCTCTGGTGAGGCCAAGAGCCGAGGTGCAGAGCTAGCCAGCAACTGCGGGAGGTGTAGAGGATGCTGCGGTCTCGCCAGGCAGCCCCAAGCTCCCACGCTGTGATGCAGACTGACAAAGAAGGGACTGAAGGAAGACAAGAGAGCGATGTGTTAGAAAAGCTTGCTGAGACCTACTTGTCCTGATGCTGGTACCAAGCCCCCAGCTCTCTGTGATGGGAGAAGGACCGTATTGGGGGTTGACTGGACTCCGTCCTCAGCAGGGATAAGATTTGTGGAGCAGTTCTACTTGTAGAGCTCAACCTTTTCTTCTCGCTCAACTGGAGCCAGACTGGAAAGCTACTGGCTTTCCTCCAGGAGCTGCAGAGTGGTTAGGTGTGTCAGCTCAGTGTCGGCCAGCTCTGACCGCTGTTAGTTCCCAAGCAGGGCCTCGTGACGGTGGGAGAGCATGGGTTAGTGGTTCAAGGTCCTGCTTGCCAGGAGAGGCGTGGAGGAGAGCACAGTGTGCCCTCCAGCTGGATTTGCTGTCAGGACAGAACAGATTGCCATTCCTGGTTGTGCTGCAAACACTGCTGTGAGGAATTGCCTTCGTATGGACCCCTTTGTATGGATGTGGTGTTCATATACAGAGGTACTGAGCTGAAGCTCATAGAGTCTGGAACTTGGTATCTACTCAGTGTTGCATTGGCAGTAGCATTAAAAACAATCTAACCTTGTGCAAGAAGGGAAAGGCACTACTCCCTCTCATGAGAGTGAGTGTGCAGTGCACTTTGCAAGGCTGCTTTGTTTCCTGAGTTGTCCTTTTGCTAAGACTGCAGTAGAGACCAGCTAATGCCAGCTGTGGGGCAGTTATTTTGTGATGAGACACTGAACTTCTTCAGGCTGAACCTCAGCTCAATTAATTGGCAGTATCCTGCTGTGTGGAAACAGCTTGTGATTGCAAGCTGCCTGGACTTGTTGTGTGTGCAACTTGTCTGGTGTGTAAGTAAGGGCACGAAGCAGAGGTAAGGCTTCTCCTTTCCTTTCCTGGCTGCTCTTGCTCAAGGTAAGTGGTGTTAGCTACCTGGTAGCATCTTCCTGGGAGGACTCCAGGTTGGAAGTGAGAGGGTGCCAAGTCTGTGTGGGCATGGTTGGTGGAATTCAGTGGAATTGAATTTAATGGAATTCTGTGCCAGGTAGAATTCAAATATTGGTGTAAATGGTTAGCTTAGCAAAGAGTGGATTTAGTCTTAGAGATACGGTATCATTCCATGCTGTCACACAGCCTGTGAGGCATGAAATTGATGCAACTCTGCTTTTAGGTAGCTAGCTACAGGTTTATAAACTGATGGCCCAGGAACTCTGAAAACTGTTATATACAAATTCTAACAAACATAGATTTATGTGATGGACTAACAGACCACGAGGCCTATTGAGCTTCCACCATGCAGTGTCTATGTGACGCTCTGCAGTAGTCATCAGAGGAGACCTCTGGTCTCCAGCACTGTCAGCTGTTAACTGTGCCTGTGCCCCACAACATGTTCTACAGAAGATCCAGAGGACCATGGGTTCACAACCATCCAGAGACTGTATTCTGCTTTCATTTCCTTTGTGAATGGAATTTTAGCAGTATTGGAGAGTTCGAGATGATGTACGCTGGCATGGCAAGTGCTGTGAGATCTCAATTGGCATCTGAGCAGGGAAATTTGAAACAGCTGGGAAAGTCACCCCTCTGTGCAGGCTGTTGAGTACTGGGAGGTCTTCCATTCCCAAAAAATCAGTCTTACAGCCTTCTTGAGCACTCCATGCCCCTGATGAGGGAGAGGACATTAGTTAGTTACTCCATACACCACAGGCTGCTCTTTAATGTATTTGTATTGCATTGAGAGCAGATGGGCTGATCAACAGTATCGTTAGCTACATCTTTTGTTCATAGAAGTTTTCCCTGGTGAGAACTGCAGCAGGAAGTTGGTGTCTGGCCTGCCTGGCACCCCATCAGTTCTGGGTCCAGTGCTTACTATACAAAAGATTTTTGACAAAGTTTACCCATCCAGAATGAGATGGAACCTGATGTTTCTGCACAAGGAATGATTGTGAGCCTCCAGCTCAATGCATCTCCAGTATGTGGGCAGGTTAGGCTGGGAAGAATCGACTGAGGTTAAGTGCTGGCTGTGTGCATTTTCTGCTGAAATGAGTGAAAGTGCGTAGCTAGGATTTTGACCATGAAATTATGTAACTCTAATATTCTTTAAAATTACTTTAGAGGGTTTACTGTCTTCCAGGAGGGTTAAGCACAGAGCGGCCACATCAGCGGCTTTGTCATAAAACGTAGCAGCGTTCCTCGGCTCTTCAGTGAAGTGTTACAGCCTGAACGCAGCAAATTACTTTATTGCAAAATTGATTGCCAGTTGTTGCTGCTTTGCTCATTACCATTTGTGTGAGTGCTATTGGAGTTTTTGAAACATATTGCTCTGTGCAAAACTTTTAAGTCACTAATGATGAGAAAAATTACCTGGGAAATTAGAGTCAGTTGAGTTATATTGATGGTTCATTTGTCAGATTTCTGTGTGAGCTTCATCTAAATAATTTGGCAAAGAGTTTTCTCTTTATTCTCGAGTCCTTTGAAGCATTTCCAGCTCATTCTTGTTAGAGATGGGACTGTCTTTGGAGATGCATGGTCAATGTGGACTAAATATGCTGACCTTGCAGGTGGTATGCAGCAAGTATCAGCCTGCTGTATAGAAGTAACCCAAATTACACCCTCACCTTCTGACAGATATTGCCAAGTGTGCCAGTGTCATTCTTTTGTGATGTTCTTTCTGATGCACGCTTAAGCACAGCTTCTCTCCTGAGAAAGATTACTGTCCAGAACAGAGAGAGCAAATCAACCCTAGTAAAAAATGGATGGTGAGACCACTTGGAGCTAACCCTTCAGCTGTCTTCCTGTGTTTGTACTTACTCACGTTTAGAGGACCCTGCTAATGCCAATCTGCTCTGCAACAGGGAACTGCACCTGTCCAGAGCATCAGAAAAAAGAGAAGCATGTTGATGGGTCCACCCTATGCAATTCTGCTGCTTGTGTAGCTACATCAGCTCTTCATTGATAGAAAAATGCCATTGCTGATGCATGCAAGCTGGTTGCCTATGTTTTGAAGTAAGGTCTGACACTGACACCCCCAGAGGGAGAGGTGTTATAGCTGGTGCCAGGTCTATTCTCATCCACCGTTGATGACGTTGTTGGTTTGACTTTGACTTTATTAGAATGATAGTGTTAAAATAGGAAAGACCATAGCAGACTCTGCAATCTCCATCCTAAACAGGTTGATGTTGGTACTGGTCTCTGCTGATTTCACAGGTAAACAGTTGATAGAACAAGAGGGAACAGCCTCAAGCTGTGACTGGGTAGGTTTAGACTGGACATTAGGACACATTTTCTTCCAGCAAGAGTGGTGAGGCATTGGAATGGGCTGCCCAGGGAGGTGATTGAGTCACCAACTCTGTATGTGTTTAAAAGTAATTTGGATGTGGTGCTTGGGAGTATGGTTTAGGGTGAACCTCGTAGAGTAGGGATATTGGTTTGACTTGATGATCCTAAGAGTCTTTTCCACCCCTAATGCTTCTGTGATTCTTTTTTTTTTTTTTTTTCCCTACTCATCAGAAGTCCATAGCTCATGTACAGCTACTTAGGGGATCTATCACATAGGAAACAGAGTATCAGTTAGATGATGTATCACTTAGAAAACAGGAGGTTGCTGTAAGGACAAAGGATTTTGCTTTGAATTTTAGAAGGGTTTGCATCTTAATGAGATAAAGGTGTCTGGAGTGAGGGCAGTTTCTGAGTTCCTCTCTTTCTCTCCCTTCTCTAGTGCTCACTCTTACGCTGATCCAGCTCCAGGCTGAGTGAGTGATGTGGGCATGTTTGGCAGCTAATCAAAGTGCTCCAGTATCCTGCTGAGGCTGGGGTTACAGTTTGTCCTGCTACCAAGCTGCTCTGAGGCTTACCTAAGACCATGGCCTTTCTCTCCTACTGTAGGCCATCAGATTTATAAACTATTTATTTGTAAATGACCCTATAATCCTGTTGACAGAATCAGTCTCCCCCTCGATACCATGAGCTGCTACCTTGCTCCTGCAGCCGTTTGTGCTCTTGAGTGTCTCGTGTTCTGCAGAAGACGAGACACTGGTGATGTTCGTGTGGGATTTTCACCCTTGCCAACACCAGTCCTTCATTTCTGAAAGACACAGTCCCATAGTGACAGCTGCATAACTAACTTGCTGCCTGTGTCTCCTATATCTTCCAGGAGCTGTTGGTTAATTCTGGATAAACATCAGCCATCAGAGAGCAGAGCACAGGGACCACAGACGCTTTTGGAAGCCCCAGCATCCTTCTGGATAGACACTGACCAAAACCAGTGCCTTCGCAGTCCAAGATGGCAACGTGATTCCTCTTCTAATTGCCTGCATGTATCAGCCTGGGTGGATGTTCCTGGAGGTTGGAGGAGGGTCCTGGGAAAGGGGGACACTATCATTTCCTTTTTCAGTGTATCACAGTGTAAAGAATCGTGTTGACCCCAGGTGCTTCCAGCACAGCTTGTAGCTTGAAGGCTGTGCAACACGAGGATGGTTCGCTCTGTGCTGGCTTTGGTTGCACCAGTCCACATCTGAGTTTCTAGGTCTGTTATCTTTGTCCATTTGCTCTGGAGACAGGGGTCTGAAGTATTTGGAAGTAACCCTGACTAGCTTGTTAGGATTAACTGTTCGTAGCACGCTCCCATTGGTTACACCGATAGGCGTGGTTCTTCCCTTCCAAGGTTCCCTCCTAAACAATAAAGTGTTTAATGATGACTGTGTGCTGTGAGGTACTTTCAGTCCCACGGGTTTGTAAATTGCTGTTTTCTGTCTACTACCCATGCCAACAAAAACTCCAAACGACTGTGAGGAATAGAAACATTTCAAATCACAGTTTATAAATCACAGAAGTTGTTCCTTTTGGTCCAGAGCTGAATGACTTTGGCTTATTTGAAAGTACTTGGAAGAGTGCAAAGTCCTGGCTGAAGGGAACTGGTGTTGGTGAATCATACTGAAAAACCCTTTGCCTGCTGAATCCAGAGCTCAAGTTATCTTTCTTTGCACCAGCTCTTTTGTGCAGTTCCTGCTTTGTCTACCTGAATTCAGCATCCATTTTAGATTTGTGCTCTGTTGTGACCTCTCGTTGCAGAGGTGAGGGCCAGTGGGAGCTGGGTGCATCTGACATTTCATCCTTCTGGAGCTAGGTGCAGCAGATTGGCCAAAGACCTGTCATCAAACCAGGGGAGCAGGTCTAGCTTACTTCCCATTCTCCAGCTAAAACTTCTCCTTTGGCAGTGCTTGCTGCTTATGTCCTGTCTGACTGTATCTGACAGCTTTTGAAGAATGTGAACATGGATTTTTGGAGGTCATGTCAGAGTTTAATGTAGCGTTTATGAAAATGGATGGATGGGGCTGAGAATTGTTTTCTGTGTTATATTCTGCTTCCTCTTTTTCTTTAGGCAGCAACTTAGTGCTTTACATCTTCATTAAAGCAAGAAAATGCCTCTCCTTCTTGTGGAGAGCTGGTGCCACAACCCTCTTCCTCCTCACAAATGATGTTTGCTCACCCATGGCTCATCTCTGTTAGTCTCAGATCTTGAAAAAAAATTCAGCTTGTTATCACTGTTTCTGTACCCAAGGGAGGAGGGACAAGCTTTCCAAAGTAAAGTAGGACACTTGATGCCCTTAGTCTGTTTGTGGGAGTACTGGGTGGTTTTTTTCTGCTACCAACATGTCAGCTTTTGGATCTGCTTGGCATAGCCAGGTTCTACAGGGCTGCAAAACTTCTTGACACTCCATGTGGAAATTTGGAGCACCAAGGTCTGTCCCTGACTAGAGTTTAAATTACTGTTGGTCTGAAAAGTACCTATTCTGTCTCTTCTTCATTTCACTCTTGCCCCTATCCAGTGTTGCCTTAGCATGAGTAATTTGCATGTCATTATTTCAGCTGCCCTAAATTGGGGAGGGGATTGTGATGCCAGGGCTGATTATTTGGCGGCACTGGACAATTTTCTCTGTTAGGCAACTGTGATACATTTCCATGTTCTTTCATAATGAGCTTTATTTACCAAATTGGCAATTCCTCTGTTGAGAAATAACTGATTACAGCATTCAGGGAGTTGCTGTCATCTCAAGATATGCAGGTGTCTGTGGAACATAAACAGATGTGATCGTTCAGACAGTAAACTCAATTGATAGAGGGTAGGGGAAAAAATATCAGCTATAAAATCATAAGTGCAGCATCTCCAGCTAATGCAGCCCAGGTGCACTGCGGCTGGTTTGCTGCCCAGCAAGGACAAAGTGGCACTCTAAGGCCATCCAGTACTTCCAGGTAAGGGACTGCTTGATTATTAGCTGAAAATATACCTCTTGCTTGTCATCACACTTCAGTACTGGCTTGCCAAACTGTCTCTGGTCATCTCTGAGGACAGATGTTGGTTCGCTGTGTAGCCTCAAGATGAGAAACTCCTCTCTCCTGCCATGCTGGGTTTGGTTTTGGCTTACTTCATGGTGAATGTCTACAAACCTCTTGGTGATGGTGTGTGTGGGGATTGTGGTCCCAGCTGCCTTTCAGTTAGTTCCTTTCTTTTGTTGTTTTCTAGTGCCTAGGAGCAGCTCAGGTATCTGACCCTTTAGGAAAAAACCCAGATGAGCAGAGATGTTGATAGGAAATTGCCAAAGATGAAGTTGAGTTTGCAGAGCCTCAGCTGCCACCAGAGTGAAAAATGCGCATCACAGCTTCTTGAGCGAGTGCTTTCTCTTCCCATCCCCCCCGGTCTTTGCTGCTCTATACTACTGAGACCCTTGCAAAGAAGGAAGAAGCCCTTCATCTTCTCTTAGGCTTCCTTTCTTGTCTGCTTTTTGGATATTCTGAGCGTGATGTTTTTTCATGGAAGATTGTGACAGCAGGTGTCAGTTACGCTCCAAAGTTGCACAGACCATTATTTCTGGAGCCTGGTGTCCAGTGTTGAATAGATTTCCTTATCACACAGCTACTGTCACAGTTGGCATTAATGGGCAACTAGGACAGCAGGATAAACGAGGTCTGAATCTATTGTAGAAACTGAATTGGAGGCAGTTTCCTCCAAAGGCAAATTTGGGTTAGGGTAGGAGCAGCCAGCTAGGCTTCTCTCTGTGCTGCATGTGTTGGATAGAAAAGAGCTCTGTTGTGTTCAGGAATATCTGTGACCTATTTCACCTACTAAAACCAAACCTGCCCAGTGCCAGATATGGTTGGACACAGTGCTCCATTCAGCCGAGCAGCTGCATGTCCATTTTGTCTGCCCTCTTATTGCAGTTCTGTCTGCAAATTGGGTAATTGTGTGTACAAATGCATCTGGTAATTCGGATGCAATGTGCACAATTGTGGTAATTTCATGTGAAAACACAGCCTTGCAGAGTGCCCACTTCACGAGCATGAATTGTTTTAGAACTGGCCAGATGAATGGAAGTAACAACCTTGTTATTCATGCATAATTTCTCAGTGTTGCAGGAAGGAGAAAGAACCAAAACAATGATGTTAGAGAAGATACAGCAAATAACTGATAGTAATTTTCCAGTAGGCTTCAATAGCTTTTTAAATGAAACATTCAACAAGCACTGTGAGATTCCAGTGTACAAGAACATCTCAGGCTTTCTAAGCACCAAATTTGTGATCTTGCATAAAAACACAAGCCATTGCCTCCTGTTGTTAATATTTCACACTTGGCTTTGCAAGATGTTTTATCTAACATCCTCTCTGCATTCAGGCTTCTACCAACTCTACCTTGTCCATAATGGGAGAGGCTGGAGGAGGAAGGCAATTGCCAAACATGTCTCTAATCTACGTAGGAGGGTTTTGTGTAGCTGTAGGGGGAGAAGAGTAAGTCTCATTTCCTATTTTATAGTCTGCTGAATCCTGTGATCTCATGCTGTGTGCTCCTTTTCCAGGCAGAATTTTTCAATTTGTCTTTCAAGTTGTTGTTATTTTTTATTTCCAAACTGGTTAAAAGTGTTTGTCTGTAGTTTGTTGCTAGGTTGTTTATGTCTGATTGCCTCAAATGATTCATTGCCAGTGTTGTATGGATCTTGGGACCGCGTTCTTCAGTTTCTCTGGTGGCCTGGTCTTTTGGGGTCAGCAGCAGTGTAGGTACAAGGAGTGTCCATTTGCTCTTTCCCACTGCCTTTAATAACTGCTGTAACTAAATGCACCTTGATAAAGCAGAGCCCACCACTGCAGCTCCTTTTGCCACCCCAGGGAGCTCTTGCACCCAGCACTGTGGAGTTAGAGGCCCCTTCTTTTTTTTGGAAATCCATGGGGGCCTGAAGGGCCCTTCAGAGTGCTGTGGGGTTGCAGCCCCATACCTGCTCCCTTTTGGCTTTTTTCTTAATACATGGAGAAGATGGATGTAATACTCCTGAACTAACTTCCCTGCCCTCCTTATCTATTAGCTTTTTGCTCTGCTCTTGGTATGTGTTTTGGTTTCTCATCACTTCCCCAGCTTTCCTGGGCTAATACCTTGGGAGAGTGAAGGGTGATGCTGAAGTGATTAGCCTGGACCCGTAGTCATCTTCGTGCTGAGGTTGTTCAGGGCAAGTAATGACACCCTCCATATCCCACTCCAGTGCATAATTATGCTGGCAGAGTGGTAGTTGTGCAGCCTGGGGCAAAGCCAGAAGGAGCAAATGGAGCAGCCACTGGTCTCAGGAGGGCTCTGTGTCAGAAGGCTGTCTAGGATTTAATGACACATGTGCACTTCTCAGACTTTTTACAGAGGTCAGCACATGGCAGAAAATTTTTCTCTGTCATCTTCCTAGGGAGAGCAGCAAACAAACTTTTGTTTCCAAGCTGAAGATGAAATCAACCAACTGCTCCCTGTGGGGTGTGTAAAAACAAAAAAACAAACAAAAAAAACCAACAAAAAAACCCAAACACAACAACAAAACAAAAAAGCCCAAAACAAAACCCAACCAAACAACAACAAAAAAAAACCCACAACAAAACCAGACCACCAAAGAAACAAACAAAACAAAAACCCAAACCCCTACAACTGCTGCTGGAGCTGGTTTCCCCTTGTGAATGGCCTAAATTAGCTGTTCTTCCTGCTTGTACTCAGTGGAGTAGCTTGTACTTGATCCAGCCTCTTCATTTGTGCAATGTGTTGATGGTACTTGTGTCTGGTTCCTGCTGCCCTGTGTATTGCTTTCTGTGGGAACTGTTGCATGGAAGATTTGCTGTCCCAGTGAGCTAGAAGTGGCAGTAGGGACCTGGTGTCTCATTCTGATTCCTGCTTTACATCCTCCTCTATTTTCACAAAGCTTGTTTAGAACTGGTTATGATTTCTGATACCATTGAAACAGATTTGCTAACCAGCATGAGCCCAAAGCCCTTTGTCTCACATGGCTCTTTTTGAAGAGTTAGTGTCTGCTCACCCTGATATGGATCCCTTAAAGCTTTCATATCAGAATCCTTTTTTGAATGCAGAGTTGCTATTGGGTTGACAGCTGAGGGGTAAGTCATCTTCGTTCCCATCTACTGCTAACATTTATGGCAAACTGGTGCCTGCAGTTCAGTCCTACACACTTCCTACTTCCTTCTCCATAGAATTAAGTTCTCTCATTCAGCCCTGCCATGGTTAGTAGCTTTCTGAGCATCAAGCTGGAAACTCAGAGCCCCCCTGGGTTCTCTGCATTTGGTCCTTACCAATTTTTTCTCTATTTAAAAGGGCTTGTGCCTGTTCTGAGGCAGCTGCTGTCTTCTGAGAGTGGCGTGCTGGAGGTCTTTCAGCCTGTTGCTCTCATGAGGGTGCAGTGTCTGACTACTGTTGGGCAGCGGGAGGTGGACCTGGTGAGTGTACTCTGTGCTCGCATGGGCACACTCCAGCTGTACCATGTGCATGTGCAGCTGTACCTGAGCAGCTCTGCTTGAGTCTTGGGCTGGGTAGCTCCTTCCTGAGCATGGGGCAGGGCTGCTTGAGCTCTCCAGGGTCATCAGTCACTGAACAGGCATATCTGAAGGCTGCTGTTCCCAAGATGCATCTAAGAAGGCTCATTTTGACCCAGCTGCCCCATTGACCTGGGTATGTACTCTGAAGTGTGTGAATGGGCAACTTAAACCTTGCAGGTAAGGAGAGTATCACCAGCCTTCAGCCTCAGACCACTGAGCTGGCCGAGGGGTTGCTCACAAGAGACAGGAGAGTCTCTTGTGTTTCACTACTTGGTGCTGAGGTGCTAGTGGAGTTGGAATGGGTCTATGTGGCATATTTTTTTTTTCTTATGGCTTTAGATCAGGTTTGTATGATTTAGTCCTTGAACTGCCTGAGCTAATTCTCTAACGGGCACCAGCTGAGGCCCACGAGTGACTCTCCTGCAGCAGGAATGACAAGGGTGTTATTTTTTCCCCTCCTACGACCTCTTGAACATCCCTCTGCATCCATTCTCTCGGTGATGGAGTCCATTGTCACAGTGAGTTTGATTTTTATTTTCTACGAATGGGAGTGCCACTGTAAGTCAGGATTAGCTAAACACAACATTAAAAAATAAAGCACGGCTATTAATTTAATGGGCTCCTCGTTACAGCCATCATAAAACAAGTAAACAGGAGCTCTGCCAGTGCTGCCGTGCATTCGCCCTCCAAGCGGCGGAACCAAGGGAGAAATTTGAATTTCTGCCATTTGATGAAGCTGTGTGCAAGCATGGCTTTTTAAAAATTAATTTCTTTGCTGTTCCTTCAGTAGCCTTTCAGCTGCTGAAGAAGTCTGGCTGGTGACTGCAGTGAAACTTCATGGCTCTTAATGAGGCGGAGGGGAAATGCCAGTTCGGGTTTTAGCTTAAATCATATCAGCCAAAGGAAAAGCTTACAAAAGGCAGAAAAATTGCTCTTTATGGGCTGCTTCCACAAAGCAGCCTTCATAGGCCCTTTAATCCTTGTTTACTTATTTTTCCTTTTGCAAGCCTTTGTGTTAGGACTGTTTTTTCCCCCCTGTACTCCTTACCTTACAGTGTGCTGTTGCTAACTAATGGTAGCTTCCTCAGCTTGCCCTTTATTGGATTAAATAGATCAGCACTGTGCCCCTGTGATGGCCATGCAGAATGAGCCTGACATCTACATGCACTGCAGGAGTCTGAAGCCACCTTTCCCTGTGAGCTCTGGAGGTGTGGAGAAGTGCAGGTTCTGTGGTGGGAAGGCAGGCAGCATTGCCCAGAGTATAAGCTGAGACCAGTGGACTGACCTGTGCACTAGGCTTGTTCCAAACCTCTCTCAGGTGCTCGCGCAGTGCTGGGGATCTTTAACTTCGAGCTTACAAGAAGAGGAAATGCTCATCCATTTATTCCAAGACACTGCTGTAATTATTTTATATGGTGCCTTCTGGTACCCTGAAGTATACATTCCCGGGCTAGGGGGTGGTTAGACAATGAAATAGCCACAGTGATATGTTAAATATACTTCATGGCTGCTTTCCCTAACATGCTAGTGAAACCCAGCTGTGAAACCTCAGTGTCAGCAGTTGGTTCCACCCAGCTGCTGGCTGGCCTGACCTCCACATCGCTGGGAGAAATGAACTGTGCTGTCTGAAGGGAAGGGTGGCAAGTTGGTGTGGCCAAACAGATGAAGAAGAGAGATCATGCTTCAGAGTCTAAGCTGATAATCTTGCAAGCACCCTCAGCAGGGTCTGTTTTTTCAGCTCTTCAAGCAACATAACAGATGTCCTTTTTGGAGGCTGCAGGTGGTCCTGCATTGCTTGTTGCTGTTACAAACTCAAATATTTTTGTCTGGGCCTATTTTCAGCCAATGAATGGGGTAAGATCCATACAGATTATAAGAATGTAGTGTCAAGATGACAGTGTACAAGTGTGGCATCTGGAGAAAGGAAGCCCTGTGCATGATGGGCAGATGTTTCAAAGTGTGGCTCTTCTGCTGGCTAAAAAAATCTCCACTCAGCAGCGCAAGGAATTGCACAGAAGAAGAGACACTCATGCACATCATAATTTTAAGGCAATCTGTATAGTTGTTGTGGCTGCAAACTTGGTCACTACCCACCAGTGCTTACCTTTTGGGACTGCTTAGGAGCTCCAGGCTCAGACAATTCTCTGAAAAACCAAGCACACCCATTAACAGAGAGGTTTTAATAAGTTGTACACAAGAGAATTGTGCTCTAGGTAATTTTCTAGTCACCCATGGGACTAGAAGCTGATGCTCTAACACTGCCACAGACCTTGCAGCATTCCTGAGCAAGAAGATGACAATATAATCATAGCTGTTCTCAGGAGAGCAGAATTCTGCCACTCTCAACATGAAAGAAAATTAGATTTTAATGGGGAGTACAAGGTGAAAAGTTTTAAAGCTTGGAAGCCTTTATCATCTATTGAGAATGTGGACAGTGGAGAAAAAAGCCTGAAACGTGGCTCAGACCTACTGCCCACAGGGCCACCCTGTGAACAAGGCTCTCTGGGGACTGCTCCTGGCTCTCCTTGCTTTATCTGGTCCAAAGCAGTTATTTTGATCTAGCCTTAGATTTTAGGTGTAGTAATTCATAAACCAGTCTGTAGTACTTCCTTACCATATATCCTCCCCAAAACCCTTTCCAGGTTTTCAAGTTGTATCAAAGCTCTGCCTGAAGACTGCAAAAGAATAAGAGAAGACTAGAAGAGAAGCACCTTTCATCTCATGGTGTCTCTATGTCCAGAAGAGACATGTCCCAAGGTTGTTTTGTCCTTGCTGAACCTGGGGGTTGGGAGGTTTATGAGGATGGGGACAAGTGTTCATGGAAAAGCAGTGGTTGAAAAGTGTAACTTTGGCTGTTAAGCTGTGGAAACCTTGGTTCTGGTTTTCCAAGAGTCCTCCAAGTCTTGAAAATGTGTGATTGCAAGTATTGGCAGGTGAGTCTCTCAGACCGTGCAATAAATCTACAGACTTTTCCATAAGCATGGCCCTGTGTGCACTCCATTAAATAGTGTTAACAGTGCCCTCAGTCTAAACTTCATTGCAAAGCCGTCAGTGATTTTTGTAGCCCCTTACTCTTAATGGAGATATTCCTTACCCCAAGAGGGAGACATGGACTTCTGGAGAGGGCCTGGGTAGTTTCTGTCTTTCCCAAAGGACTTGGCAGGGCAGTGATGCTGGGGATGTCTGTGCCAACTGAAAAGCAAACCAATCCTGCTGTCTCTGCCTCGTTTTCCCCTCCCAGCAAGTAATTGAGTGGCTGCACTTTGTTGATGCCAATAACTTTTTCATTTCAGCTGTTAGCATACAGCTTGATATTTGTATTTACTTATTTGTAACATCTAGACTCTGTACTGTCTGGATTAATCCTCCAGGTAATCTGATGCTGAGCTGCTATTGTGACAACTGAGCGTACAATTTGACATTCATGCTGTACCTTGTGTAGCTAATTTATGTAACCCAATTTATAAATTACATAAATTGGTTACATAATTTACCACATACCTTGTACACTTCACAGTAATATTCCCAGCTTGCAATTTAAACAATCCTTATACCAAGAATAATTTACACTGAAGACTCTTGAATAATTTTGCAATCTATTCCTGGACAGATAAGGAGCTGTGTTTGCTAAACAAATGTTTGCTGGTGTTGTTTTTAACTTATTAATCACCCTCTCCCATTTCCCAGGGAATCCATAGTCTCTGTGTGTCCCCTCCTCATGATGCTCTGCTTGCAGGGCAAGACCCATGCAGAGGTCCTGATATTCATCTTACGCCTTTCAGGAGCCTCCTGCCTGGGAACAGTGAATTTCTCCATCACCCAGTGGAATCCAAACTTGAGCACAGCCAATACTGCTGGGAAAGCTAGCTCTGCTGCCTGCATCTCATCCAGGAGCACAGGATGGCTTCTCCATCGCCCACTCAAGCATGTGTGTGATGGGTGGTGGTATAATCATGGTGAGATGAGGTTGGAGGGAGAGGAGAGGCTTTTTCGTGTATCTGGGAGAACATGTGGTGCAGGGATAGAGGATAGCTCCACGGATGGTGGCTCAAGGAAGTTAGATACAGTAAGTCCTCAGGAAATCTCTGCTTCACCCAGCTGGGGCTCTGCTCCTAATTTCCTTGTGCAGAGGAGTTGAGCAGATGCAATCCAAGGTGCAGGGCAATCCATTCTGCTGCCTGCAGCCACCCTGCACACCTGCAAGCATCTGGCAGGCAGCACCTTGGCCCTGTCCTCTGTGGAGCTGCTCCCTGGCAAGCAGCCAGTGCTGAGACCCAGAGGAGGAGGATGGTGCTGTTTGTTGCCCTCTGCTTGGGTGACTTGTGTGCTCGACTGACCCATTTTATTGCTGCTGGTCACTTGTGTTATGAGTTGCCACAAATGTTATTGCGGAGTTTGCAGGTGTAAACTTAGGTGTCCAGCAGTGCCCACAGCCCAGAGGGAGCACCATGCTGCTCCTTACAGTTGAGCACAATGTTGACCTGACACTAAAGCTGCCAGAGCTCCTGCTTTCCATATCTGGCTTTGTCTCCTTCCTTTCTGTGGCCAAACAGCTCCTGCATGGGCAGCAGCAAAGCAGAGAGGTGCCAGGGCAAAGAGCATGGGTGCAGCATGGATTTGGCAGGCAGGTACTCCTGTTAGTGTTGGCCTTTCCTTTCCTCGTACTGTCACTTTGCTTTCTGCTGTCACTGCCTCTCTCCTCTGCTTTCTCCAGGAGGGGACAGTGGTGACAAAGACCATTAATTTGGCATCCAGTTGCTCCAACCCCCTATCCTATCCCTAAGGTGTCTCCCTGTGAGTGATACCTGTGAGCACTGCAAACAAAACATTTGGGAGCATGGGAATGGAGGGTGTTGTACAGCCTTGCTGGCCACCATGCCCACCAGCCACCTCCTACTGACACCCAAAGTGCTCTCCTTCCCCATGGCACTGCCTTCCTCACTTGCTTTGAGCCCCCTGGCATCTGGGGGACCATGGCACTTCCCAGCTGTGCCTTTGCTCCTCCAGCCCCATGTTCCAGTTAGGACCAACAAATGAGTTGTTATATGCACATGATCCTGGCACACGTGCCACCAGGACCCACGCACCCAGACCTGCGTGGGCAGACCCTGACCCGGGCAGCTCCCATAATTATCCCCTGTAAGGCAAAACAATTAGGAGCTTCTGCTCTCCTCTCCCTTCCTTCCCCCTTCTTTATTGTTCTTTGCAAAAAAAAGGTTAATTAAACTCAGAAAATATCCCTTTCCCCCCCCTCCCCCCCAAAGCATGAGACTGTTAATTTTCTCTTTATATTTGTATTTAATTAATTCCTGTAAAGGCTCCAACTATATTTTTTTGGTATAATTTCTTCCTTTGTCTCTCTCTCTCATTGTTAATCCTTGCATATTCAGGTTTTTTTCCCCTCCCTTTTCCCCTAGATTTGAAATTCTATTACCATTTCAGAAGGCAGGCGTTTGAAGAGAAAATTGAATACCCGTCCAGTCTTGATAAGAAGGGACATTTGGTACTAACGGTAATTTGTGAAGCAGATTTTTCCCCCCACCCCTCTGCTGGTCCCTCCTCCCTTGCTCTCCATGCTCGTGGTGGAGGATGCTCTTACGCCGTGGTAGGGGAGAATGTCACAGCATGGCCTGTGGCTATGCTCGCAAGGGTCACTGGCATGGGGGCGGAGTGGCATGGTGACTCACTGAACCGGCACCTCCCCTCTGCTTTCACACACTCCAGGAACCTGCTCTGCACCCCCAGTTTGCTCTTTTTGTGCAGAGGTGATGCCTTGCCAAGTTGCCCCCATGTTTTTCGGGGGAGCTGGGCTGAGCTTACAGAGTACCCTGTGTCGTAAGGGAGAGCTCCTGTCCTCAGCCCCACCAACAGTGTGCCAGCAGGACCGAGAGCAGCAGCCCTGGGCCTTCCCGTGCCCAGCCAGGAGGTTTTTTTTCTCGGCCCCTCCGTGTGAAGTCGCCCAGCCCGTGTCTGCTTGGATCACACATCTGCGCTGGGGGGGCTGGAATTTGGGCACAGGATCCTGCAGCTCCTGCATTCAGGACGTGACTGTGGCCACAGCCATTACCTTGTGCCCTCTCCTACCCTGTCTTCACACCCCGGTGCGGGGCTGTTGTGGCACTGGGGCGAGGGCACCTGTTGATGGAAAGGCAGCTCTGGGGATTTATGC
Organism: Ramphastos sulfuratus; assembly: GCA_013399055.1. Classification (NCBI taxonomy): domain Eukaryota; kingdom Metazoa; phylum Chordata; class Aves; order Piciformes; family Ramphastidae; genus Ramphastos; species Ramphastos sulfuratus. The sequence continues at coordinate 186,545 of WBNM01025572.1, read as the reverse complement.
CGCATTGTTCTCCCTGCTCCGTGCTCGCCGTCCCCTCCCTGTCACTTCCCGCGGCACAAGGTCCTCTGTGCCGGCCCCGCCTTGGCCCGTGCCGCTGAGGGGTGCGGGGGCACCCACCCTGCGGCACCCAGCGCCCCGTGGGGTCGGACCGGCAGCCGCGGGGGTGGGAGCGGCGCCGGGCATCCCTTCTGGCAAGCAGCACAAGATGGCACTGTCGCTCCGCGCTTCTGCCCCTGCTGCTTCCCGGCTGCCGCTCGGCTCGGGGCCGCGCTTGCTGGGGATGCTGGAAGCCGGGCAGGGTCTGGGGCCAGGGATGCTCCCGGGCTGCCCCGGCGGGGGCCGCACCCGTCGAAAGCCAGGGCGCGTCCCTCGGATCTTCTTACACCAGCCGGGCGCTGTGTGCCCGATACGGGAGCGGCAAACGCCCGACTGTGCCCGGCTCCGGGACATAGACTGAGACCTGCCCGGATTCGTGTCACTCCTGGCCCGCAGGGTACGGCCCTGGGCTCCTAGGGCAGTGCATTAACCAAGCGTCTCGAGGAGCAGGAACTGGCCACTGCTGCTGGCTGGGCAGTTCCCCGGGGTTCGGGACAGTGTTCCTCGCTCTGGGTCATGGTGGGAGCCGCAAGCCGCCAACAGTGGCAGGACGCTCCCTGACCATGCCCTGTACAAACACCAGCAGCATTCCTGCGATCCCTCTTAGCCCCTGAACAGGGCCTGGGAGCTGCCAGGGTGCCATGCTGTGTGGCTCTGTCCGCTTAGGCTGGGAGGGTCCTAGGTAGGGCGGTAGCGGCAGTGCCGATGGGGCGCTGAGTGATTAAATGAGAGCCTCAGGAAGAACCTGCTGCCCTGGCACAGCCGTGGCCCTGAAGCAGAGCTGGTGGGGCATGATAGCCTGGAGAAACTTCAGGTCTAGGGAAGGAAGCCTGGGGGCAGTAGGCAGGAGGGTGTCTGCTCGAGCTGCAGAGCCCCTGGTGAGCTATGCTCTCCCTACCTCCCTCACTGCTGTGTAAATCATGACGGCTTGGACTGAGCTGAAGTGAAATATTCCCTATTTCCATGCCCAAATCTGTAGTTTCCTTCTGGCTCTGAGACTCTGGGCCATATTGCACATTTGAATTTAAAAGCAGGCTTGGCTTTGGGCTTATTTATTTATTTATTCCGGAATTATTATTTTCTTTAAAATCAAGCTCCTTTTTTTACTTCAGCTTGATGCTTCCTTCTGGGTACAGAGGGCTGGGGACAGGAGGCAGAGGCTGGTTCTTGGCCCTGAGGAGCATCCTTGGGGCTGTCTGGAGCTGTGGAAAGGAGGGTGGTGAAGGGGAGAGCCTAGGCACCTGCTGCTGGCTCTCAGCCCTGAAAAGGGAGGTGCAGCGTTAAGGCGATAGCTGGGGGTGCTGATGGGCACCCTGCTTCCCCTCCCTGCTGTAGGATTTGCCATCTGCTGTGTGAGATACACCATTTGCTTGCTTTGGGGATGTCACACTGGGGATGACATGTCCCTGTGCAGCTCTGCTGGGCTGCCCTGGCTGGGCTGTGCTCTGCCTTTACTCAGTGACCCAAGGGCTGCAGTGCAGTAGTGCAGGTCTGGGCCCTGAAGGTGGCCTTATGGTTTGGCACAGTCTGGTTCCACCTTATTCCCTGAAAAGCCAGGAGGTTGGTGGCTGAGACTCCAGCACGGAGTGCCCAAGTCCTAGCAGCTGCCCCACTGCAAGGGCTCTTGGACACCTGCTGGGAGCCAAGCATGTTAGGCAGGGATCAGACTTTTCCTTACTTTGGGACTGCGAGCAGTGCTGCAGGAGCCTCTTTGAGATGGGATGCTGGTGGGCCAGATGGGAAGAATGGATGCAGAAAGTCAGAAGAAAACAAGGGCAACAGGTGAGAGGAAGGAGAGGATCAGGACAGCGTGGGACAGGGGAAGGAGGTAGAAACAAGAGTGTGACAGTGAGCAATGGTGCCATAGGAGTGAGCCCTTCTGCAGGACCAGCTGCCCTGTGCCACACTCCTGGTAAGTCTGTCTCCCCATCAGGCTGCTAACAAGCATTAATCACCTGTGCTGGGCTCCTGTGCTGGGCCACACACTGTTGCTGCCTTCTCTCCAGTGTGGGTCCCCAGCAGCTCCACAGGTAATTTATGGCCACGTCAGCACAGATGGCTCTGCACAGGTTGGCAGCTTCACCAGTGGGCAGCCATGCCTGGGTTGATCACTAAGTAATCCTGTCAGCTTTGTTCCCTGTCCTGGCCAGACTATCCAAGCTGCAGGTAGGAGGGTAGTGGGCTGGGCATCTTCCATCCCAGACCCAACACCAGTAATCACTGCTCCAACCTCATGGGCAGTGACATCCCCAGGCAAGGGGAGCAGATGGCTACAGCAAGCTCATGAAGGATTTGTTGGGCAGTTGATGGGGTCCCTTAATTACCAATGCCACAATTAAATGACATTCACTGATTGCTGCTAACTCTTGTTACCTCAGTGCCCATGGGGCAGGCAAGTGCTGTCAGCCAGTGTCTTGCCTAGCAGAGGTCATGGGCACTGCCAATATCTCACTCTGTGCCTGGGGGAATGTGTGGAGACATATGCTTCTAAAGTCTGCTTGATCCTTGACACATTTTGATCATCCCCTGCAAATGGTCTTTGAAGGTTTTAGCACAGAAAGGAGGGGTGAGGGGCACCAAGATGGTGAGACAACGCTTACCACCCTGGTGCTGCAATGGAAAGGACTGGAAGGAAAGCCCCAAGGCCGTGTGCTGGGTATTTTTGGGTATGTGGGCTTTTCTTGGTGAACCAAGTCACCGTGAACCCAACCTGGCCAGAAGTATAAACCCAGCCCATAATCCTTTGTCTTTGATGACTTGGTGTCTCCTGAATTGTGTCCCAGCTTAAGACAACTGAAAAAAATGGGGCAACCATCTCCCCAGGGTCCCCTGGCTGCAGTGAGCACTTCCAGCATCATATCACCATCTTCCAAGACAGCAGGGTGTGACCTGACCTGGTGCCCGCAGCCATCATCATGTCCCCAGGTGAGATAGGGCCTCAGTAGTAGATGGGTGGCCACAAGGCAATGGAGAATACTGGGTTTCTCCTGGCAGTGCGCAGGGCAGGCCAGGGGGCTCTGCTAGCTGCTGGCCTTAGCTTGTGATGTTCTGGGATCCCTGGGGGGGGGACTTTGCTTGAAGCCTGCCCAGGGGCTGGCGACCGTGGCTCTGCACTCCAGCACCTTTGCTGGAGCAGAAAGGCAAAGTGTTTCTCACATGCTGCTTCTGGTGAGCAGTAATTGCTTTCCAAGGGGTTTGCTTGGTGCACTTCTTTGCCTGCTGCATGAGGAAGCTGAGCTCTTCCCCTCTCTGCTCTTTGGGTGCTTCTAACTTCAGGCAATTTCAAGTTCCCTGGCATTAGGTAAAGTCCTTGGTGAGAGCAAGGACCAGAAGGATGAGGGAGAGACATTTGGGGGTTATGCCAGGGCTGGGAAAGCAGGGAGAGCCCCTGAAAATGCAGGAGTCTTGGGAGGGGCAGCAAAGGCCCTGTCATGGGCCAAGGAGGTGCTGGGGCAGTGAAGGTTGTGCGTGGCTGTGCAATGGAGGTGCCCTCCCTGATGATGAGAGCCCAGAGCCCAGTGGAACTGCAGCATGTGCAGCATTGTGCTGGGCTTTACTGCAAGGCGGTGAATAACTCTGCACTGGATGGTTTGTTAAGGGAGTTGCTGGCTGCTCTCCAGCCACTCTGTCCCCAATAAAATAACTCTGCACTGGATGGTTTGTTAAGGGAGTTGATTTACTGTGGGCCCTTTGCTAATTTTGGTGAAAAGGCTCAGCCATGACTGCGTCAGGCTCAATCTCTTCAGCTTTGCCACCCTGGCAACGTTTGCCCTTCGCCCTGCTCCTTGCACTCAGCAGTGGGGCTGGAGAGCTGAGGGAGGTGCCTGGCACGGATGGTCTGGGGTCCCTACTGGCACCCCCCTCCTTGAGCACACAGCATCCCTTCCCCGGCTGTGGGCTCCCATCATTGCACTGGGATGGCAGCAAAGCCTCCTGTCTCAGCTTGGACACCTGCCCTTCCTGGTCACCCTCAAGCAGCTGAGCTTCCTCATGGCATTACATTGGGAATCATCCTTAAGAATATATATTGACATAAAAAAAAGGGCTCTCTGTACCTATTAATTGAAGTCATTAAATTTAATGGGATGGTTATTGCATGTTAAATAAATACCAACTAATTATGAAAAACATATTTGCCGAGGTTTAACTATAGAAAAGATGCCTCAATTACATGGTTATTAAACCTCAAAAATATACACTTTTAATAATGAAGTGACATTTAAATAACATACATTAACTGTCTTATTAAATGTTGATTCTCTTCATATTTGAGGACTTCAATTTAGAGCATTTTGCCTGGCACTAACCATATGATGCATCATTAGTTGTCTTTCACTCAGGATTTTGTAAACTTTTTTATAAACATTGATGTGTTTGCTTTTGTTTTTTTCCAGCTCCCAGCTCTCTCTTTGGGCAGTGGGGATGTGCCAGTGGAGAGTCCACGGAGAGCAGCAACTTCCAGGTGGTTTCTTCAAATCGCAAAGGATGTTTACCATCCTACATCTCTCATCCCAAAATAGATGGGCAGCTGAACTCTTCAGGATTCCTGACACATCCCTGTGGAAAGGAGCACTTTGCCTTCTCTTGGTTTTCCAAACTGAGGAAGTTTGTAAGAAGCAGCCAGGAGATGGGGAGAAGGGTAAGAGGAGGACTGGAGCCTGTGGTGGAGGTTCCAGGCTGGTGTGGCAGAGGGAGGCTTACTTTTGTCTCTGCCACCAAACTGTGGCACCAGACCTTGAAGAAGTCGGTAGTTTGGAGGCCTGCATCCTTCCCAGATGTGAGGAACCTGCCTGGCATGGGATGCTCCATGGGACACTTTGCCAGCTGCTGCGGTGCCCAGCCCCACTGTTCACAGGGGAGGCCTCTGCAGCCTTGGTGGGGCCTGGAGTGGGGCACAGGCTGTGGAGATGGTGTGGAGCAGCACGGCCAAAGGCTTGCAGGCTTCTGCTGCTTTAATGCATTTATTGATTGTGGTGTATACTTCAGGATATAACTCAGAAATTGTTCTCCCAGAATCAATTAAAGACCTTACTAGGCACAGAGGCACCTCTTTTCGTTAAAGCCTTCATCTTCCCACCACACGTGGTGTGCCTTTGAGGGGAAGTCCTGTCTGTCTCCCAGCTGAGGCTGAGTCCTTCTCAATCTAGGAGCGTGGCTGCCAGTACTGCCCACTGGCAAACCTGCTGTTTTTCTGGGAATTGGCATTGCCCTGGCTGCCTCCCAGACAAGTCATCAGTTACAAGCTGTCAGGGCTCCAAGTCTCCCAGACCTGCTCATGGTGTTCCCTGTGTGCATGGCAAGGGGGAAGTCATCCATGCTTAGGAGGCCTCAGTGGGCAGCGTAATGTGTGGAGACACTTAATTATGAAGAAGAGTTCTGGGGGGTCTCCCAGGGCAGTGAGGCTGCAGGATAGACATGAAGTGGTTGGCTGTGCTGTCTGGTTGGGCAGAGGCAGAGGTAAGCTGGGAGTGAAGGGTTGTCCTGCAGCTGCACCACTGGTGTGATGAGTTACCCCAGTGTTAGTCCACAGCCCCATGGGGTGGAGAGGAGGAGACTCTTTGAAAGCAGCAAGGAGGTCCCATGCTGCAGGCATGGAGATGTGGCAGATCTTCCAGCTTTCAGATCAAATGACTGTTGCTACCATGGGACAGCATTGTGCCATCTGGGTCCATGCCGACTCCTGAGGGATGGACTGGGCAGATCTTCAACTGCTCTCACCCTGAAGTGGCTTTTTGCTGGGGCACAGCCAAGACTGCTTGGACTGTGAGGATGGTATTTGGGGGGTTTGGAGGCAAATGGCTTCTCAAGCCTCTCAGGTGCTTCTTTTTCCTTCCCTTCTCTTGAACCATTTGGTGTGGGCAGTGGAAGTGGGGAGTGGCTCCCAGGTGTAATGGGCTCAGACCTGCCAAAGATGGTCTCATGTCATCTGACACAGTGAGGCATCAAGGTGGGGACAACTAGAGAGGCATGAGCCTGTGCAAGTCCAGCTGGGTCATGGTGGAGCTCTGGCAAAGTGGAGGGTGGGGTGAGAACCTGAGATTTCAAAACATATCTTGCTCCACAGAGAGGTGATACATCTGTTACTCTGAATTCCTGTGCAGCAAGAGGCTGTGGAAAGCCTCAGCCTGTTTTCTGATTTTGGCTTTGGCAATATTATGAAGTTTAATCAAAAATAGAACTGAAACATCCTTTTACAATGGTAACAGCTCTTCCAGGACATAGATCTTTGATCATATCTAAATTTCCTTGTCCTTTGTTTTTTTCTTTCCGTACTCTGGTGATGAACTTTCATCACAACAAATGCAGGTTCATTTGGTTTGTGGGTTTTTTGTTTTTTTTTCTGTGAAACCTCTTTAGTCAATCTGCATTTTTCTCATGGAAAAAGTGTTGAGGGGGGGAAAACAAGGAAGTCTTCAGGGCTGGAAAGACTGAGATTTGGGTCTTTTCTTTGCTGTTTCTCTTCTGCCCATTGTTACAGGTGTATGGACTGAGGTCACAGAGCTGGTGTGAAACATTTCACCTCTGTCTGGCAGCCTTACAAACATAAGGGTGATGCCAGGAGTCCTCTGGCTGTGGTGTGAGGAGTGCACCCAGCCCAGCTTTTCCTGGGCAGCTGCCTCATGATTATCAGGCTCCCTGGTTGCGCCTGTCCCACCAGCAGAAGGAACATGGTGACTTGTGAAACCATCTCAGGTTTGGAAAGCTGGGAAGCTAAAGCCAAGCAGCTGTGGATGCATTGCAGACTGCAAACACTCTGCTGCCCTGGGGTGAGGCTCAGTATTTCACCGAGCTGGACACTTCTTCCTTTGCTGAGCTTTGTGGTGCTCCTTAAGGAGTATCCATGCTGCAATATAACATCCACATATAGGGAAATTGTCTTAAGTAATGGTTTCTGTGATTCTTTCTTTTTCTTAAGGTATATTTATCATATCTTTTATTGGAATAGAATTAAAGCAAAATTAGAAATGAAAATAACTTTAATTATGAACTTCATGATTCAGTATGTTGTAAATCCTTCAGCATAATATTGTGCCATAAAAATGCTGTTTTGTGATAATTATTATTATTATAATTAATGTTCCTTAATTGCTAATGTCACAGGCATGTGTTATCTCCCAGGTTTTCTTGCAGTGTCTCTGGAGGAGCTCCTCCATGGGGAGATGTGGAGGATCCAGGCAAGTACCCAGGGAGGCACTGGCTACGTATGTGGGGCTGTGGGTGGATGTCCATGTGTCCAAGCAATGCTGCTGACTTATCCCAGCCTGCAGCTTGTGTCCAGCTCAGTGCTTCCCAGAAAGGAGGAGACAGTGAGGAGCAATCAGGGAAAAACGTTGTTACAAGCTGTGAACAAAGGCTCTGACCCAGGCTTTGCTGTGGTCTTGCCTGCTCTTGCAGTTGGCCACATGCTCCTTCCAACAGGCACCGACGAACTGAGAGTGTTTTGATGGCTCTGCCTTTGCTCAGGGGTGCCAGCACTCCAGGGCACCTGGCTGCCATTGCAGGGATGGGCGGTGAAAGCGCTGCTTGTGGTTGGACACCCCTGGGTTTCTCCCCATGCCACTGCAGAACTTCTACTGTGCCAGGGCTGGCTGATGATCTGGAGGTGCTTGCCTATGCTGTGTCTCCTGACACTGGTGCCAGGATAGGTGGCCTTGCTGTTTCAGGAGTTGCTGGAGCTGCCCTGCTTCTGCAGCCAAGTGCCACAGAGGTTGTTCCTGGGCACTGCATGTGCCTGAGGCACATACCCTTGGCACAGAGCTCCTGGGGGCTGCCCTCCTTGCCGTCCTACACACTGCTCCTATTAGGCTGCTCCCATTGCCCAGCCTTAGCTCAGCCTGCAAGTGGTGGATCTTCATTGTTACTGAGCTGCCATTGCTCCAGCTGCATTCTATGAAGTGCTGTCCCATTAACAAGACATTTGGGCTTGTGGCTACCTGGCTGTTGAATGGCACTGTGGCAAATTTCAGCCAGACTGTGCATGACTTCCTTTCCTCTTTACCAGTCTTGAGCCTAGCTTCTCCTCTTTGCTCCTGAGCACTATTTCCAGAGGACCAAGGACAAATTGTATCCCTGCTGGTACCTGCCAGGAGCTGTGCAAGATGCCAGCCTTGGGCACCATGTCCCTGGAATGAAAAAGAAGAGCAAACATGACACCACAGCCTGTGAGGCCCAAGAGGCTCAAGCCCTTGCTGCTGTCACTGTCAAGGCAGGAGGATGCCATAGAGAAGCTGTTTCCTGAATGCTTGGCTTCCACCAGCTGTTCCCACCTGGCCATGATGAACCCTACAGCAGGGTGGGCTGTGAGTGGGGAGGACGGACAGGGTATGAGCAAGGGCAATGTGCCAGGCAGAATTAAAACTGGCTAGAGGGAGGTAAGGGAGAAGGCAGCAGGATGGGCAAGTGGTGGGATTGATGCTATGGCCAGGCAGGGGCTTAGAAGTTCTCATTAGTATCCTTTATTAGCTTGGAGGATGCTGCTGGGGTCTGGGAAGCAGTGTTAGAGAGCAGGTCCTCAGGCCCAGGTGTGAGGGAGGAGCAGGGAGCAGGGAGATGGAAAATGCCTCATGCCAAAGGTGTGAATTTTTCATGTGACCCAAAGGCCTTGCTCATACCAGCATGGGGCTGCCTGGGACCAGCTGAGAATGGAAAGGCATGAAAACAGCTACCCAACCACCTGCTTCACGGTGGTGAGTGTATATGGGATGAAGCTGAAACCAGGATGCATTTTTAATGACACAGGCAGGGCTGGGTTTCTTTAAATAAGACTAGACAATGACTATATGCTCCTGAAGCTGTGTAGTGCACCACAAATGCATTATTTACAGCAGCTTCTTCCTTGTCCATTTTAATTTTACATGGGTACTGGAGAAAGGGAAGAGACTCCTTGGTGTCTCGTGGCCACCCACTTGTTCCATGTGACAAAGATGAACTTCTGAGCCACCAAAGGATTTGGTGTTGATTTTTCCACTGATTTGAGTCATGGGGGAAACAGCCAGCCTGGGCATGGAGCCTGGCACCTCAAATAGGGGTAACTACAGCCTGAGATTTAGCCTGGCTGATGCATCATCAGATCTTAATTGTGTCATTTTTCTGTCTTCTTGTACATGATGGGGATGCTCTTAGACCACTTCAACACCCCTTGTCCCTAGGCACGTTGAACACAGCATCCCTCCTCTTGCACTGGTGGAGGACCAGAAAGCCTTTGGAAAGCAGGCAATGACGTGTTATCTTGTTGGTAAAGGAGGAGGCAAATCTGCTCTATTGAAGAGGTCCTCAGCTGTCCCTGGAGAGGGAGGGTATGATACAGGTGGGAGTAAGCAACAGCATAGTGGCCTACTCTGGAGAAGGGAGGGAAGGGTGCTCTGAAGGATGCATCATTTTCCCAGGAGGGATGTTCTGCCTGGTTCCATCTGTTGACAGGCTAACTAAGGCATTGAGCATTGACCTCAGGTTGCTATTCAGCCCTCAACCATTGGGTTTCAGAGATGACACCTTTTGCAATGAACAGAGGACTCCCTTATACTTCAATTAGAACTATCCTGTCAATCTGCTTTGCCTTTTCCTGTCTTTGCAAGACTGGTCTGCTTCAGGTAACCTCCCACGGGACCTGGCACAGTGGCCATGGCACACCACTGTGTCAGTAAGTGCCCCTGACACTAAACATGCTGGCAATGGCACCATGCCCTTCTGCTGGCTGTAATAAATCCAAACAGCCACATAGCTATTGCCGTGGCTCCTGGTGGGGTGGTGGTGTCCCCATGCCATGGTGGACATGGTGATGTCATATTCACAGTGATGGATGTCTGCATCTTGGAAACTCTCCCTGGAGCTGGGGAGTCAGGCAGTGACTTTCCTCCCTTTCAAGTTGCCCCGACTCAACGGCTGTACTTGGGGCATGCTGGGCAGGGCTGCCGGGATTTGGTCCATCAAGAGCTGCCTGAGCTCCTTGGCATGGAGCCCTCAGGCTGCCAGGGGAAGCACAAAGCAGTTCCACCGCTCCTGAGCGTCTGCAAAGGTGCGATCGGAGTCCAGGATCTGATGGACATGAGTCCGCTTTCCCCAGCACTGCTGGGGCTGGGAGGGTTGAGATGGCAGCTTGACGGCTTGGAAAATAGGCTGAGATGAAGGAATATCAATATGGAGAGCGAGCTGTTCCTGCTGAACAGCCCCGGGGCAGCTGACGTGAAGTGCTGGTTGTCTCAGAGGAGTTGACAGGTGTCTGCATCAGGCTTCCTGCTAATTAAGCGCTGTTGTGCGTCATGGGGCTGAGGGATGAAGCAGCTCAGGCAGTGCAGGTATGGCCGGAGGGCAGCTCTGCAGGACCTCCCTGCCCATCGGGGAAGAACTGATGTGTGTCTGGCTTGTCAGCTAGTGGATACAGAGTCATCGGGGCTTGCAAGTCTTTTGGGCATCACCTTTGAGAAGAGCAGAGAGAGCCATCCTCCTGGGTGTCCACCCTCTCCCACTGCAGCTGAGTGTCTTGCCCTGGGTCCCATAGCCTGCGCTCCTGTTACAGACCCGATAGAGTCCTCCAGAGCATCTCACACAACGGCAGCTCCCAGCGCCCATCCCACTAAACAGTGTAACAGGCTAGGGAAACAAGGTTGCTTCCAGACCTCTCTTTCTGTCGATCCACTTGGAGGTGAGCTGCTTTGCTCACAGACCTCTTCCTTTCCAGCCCTGGCCAGGAAGCTGCTTCTTGCTGTAACTAACAGTGGCACCGCTCACCAAACTCTCTGAAAGAAAGCTCCCTATTTCAAGGAACACATGTGGTGGAGTGGAGGAAGGGACTGCTCTCCAGCTGTGTTTTGTGGACCCTGCTGATCCTGAGGGTGCCTCAAGCAGCAGGCACGGGATAAAAGCTATGCTAGCAAGCAGCTAAGTGTTTTTCTTCTGGGCAGAGCTGGGAAAGGAAGGATGGGTAACAGCCCCAGTGTCACCACAAGTCCCTTCCCCATGTGCCTCTTCAGTGCATTTTGCCCACTAGTCCCACTTGCCTCTGCAGCTGTGATCCTCTGAAAAACAGCTCTATTCATTCCTGTTTCAATTGTACTCTGGATCCACACAGGTCCACAGAGAGAGTTTGTTATCCTGGCTGTCAAGAAGCTTAAAGACCTGCTGTGACACCTCCTGGAAAACTTTGACAATCCCTCTGGTTGGACCTAATGCTGCCTTTCCAGCTGGTCTGTCTGACTTTTCCTCAGTCTCGATGAGCAAAGATGTCTGTGAGGACAGGAGGAAGGAAAACCGCCATTGCTGACCTCTGGGCAGAGCCAAGTTCCTCCTGGAACCTTTTGGAGGATCCCCAGGCACTGGCTGAGCAGAGCTGAGCTGCAGAGGTGGGTGAGAAGGTTCCCACAGCTCACACTTGGATTGAAGGCTGTTCCATGGGCTAGCCAGGTTTCACAGCCCAAAAGACCTCTGGGCGGAGGCCACTAGATTTATCTCATCCCTACCCATCACTGTTCAGTGCAGGGGGGTTAAATCCTGTCAGATTCTGGAGGGTTCATTTCATGATGATCCTTTGGTAGTAGCCCAGAGAGGTAGTGTGTGCTTGAGTTCCTGGGCACACTGTACAGGGATCTGCCTTCTAGCAGAAATTTTAGCTGTCAACAACCACAAACAGTTGAAAAATTATGAATGTAGCTGATTACTTTTAGCCCGTTACTGGTTGGACTGGGTTAACCCAGTGAGCTGAGCAGAAGAGCCTCCCCGTCTCCTCAGGTTCTCTCCAGAGACCTAACCCCTCCCAATTAGTTACTTTTCTTTTTTAACAAAGTAGTTGACAAGCTGCTTTTAGAGAACAAGATGCCCCTCGGTCTCTGCGGTAGCACGGGAAAAGCACATCAGACACACGGAGAGCAGATTGTCTCTCAATGTAATTTTGGTCAAAGTTGTGGGTAAGAAGTGCTGAGTCAGCTTGTAGTGTAATGAGAAGGAACTGAGCGAACCTCTCACCGCCGGGCTTCGGGTCCAACTGCCACCAAGCCACATTCTGCCTCTAGCCTTTCCTCACTGCACCCTGCTGAGTGTGGAGCTCTGGAGTGCCTTTGAGGTGCCACTCAAGCCGGCTGTCCTCAGGGCACGACGAGGCTGTCAGCCCGCGGGGTTTGTCAAGGAAGGGGGGTGAGGATGCAGGAGGAGGCTGGGGAATGAACAGAGCAATTAGAGCCCCAGGAGAGGCAGGATAAAAGGCCAGGCTTCCTGAGATAACGAGGATCTCTCTGCGGGTGTGAGGTGCCCAGAGTCGGGGGAAGCCATATGAGTGACAAGCATGTCCCAGTGCCCGCCGGGCACAGTGCTGGATGAAGCATCGGACCGGCTGTCACTGCGAGCCTACGGCTGCTTCCCATCCGCTATAGACCCGGGACGCTCCCCTGCCACGTCTCTCCTGAGCCCATGCTGGGAAATGCTTGGGTTTGCTTGCTGTCGTTTTATCGCCGTCTCTTGGGGCTGGACCCTCCTTGGCAGCTCAGGACAGGGCTGGTGGTGTGCTCACAGCCAGGACACTGCTGCTTTTCTTAGCTCCACCACCTTGGTTTCCTTCATTGCTGGATGGATGTTGACAATCCATTTTTCAGCCAAAATAAATTACTCCAGTTTCCTTCTCAGTGGTGCTGAGCAGGAGGACGTGGGGTTGGTGCTGCTGCATCACTTGGTCCTGCCCTGGGGAGGAAGGATTCATCCCTCTCCTCTTGCCTCTGCAGCAGGAGATGGCAGCTGTGGGACCAAGGTGCCCATGCACTGGCCCTTGGAGAGAGTGGGTTTAAAAGCAGTGTTGGGAGCTTGCCTCTCCATTCTTCTTTATATGTTTAAGAGGTTTTGCTGTCTTGGTAACTCCCCTGAGAGACTTGAGCAGCAGCCTCTTTGGATGTGAATACCTGACAAATTTTAATGTGAAAGGAATTCACTAAATTTAGTCTCTTGGAGGAAAGGGGGTGGGGGGGTGGGGTGGGGGGAAGGCAAAACATTTCTTTCAGTTTGGGGGAAGCAATCCAAACCCTAGCCACTTTGCTGCTTTCTTCTTTTCTCAGTCTCAAAGGCTTTTAAGTCTGGGCCCCATGTGTGTCTGTGCACAAACCAGAGAGGGGAGAATCGCAGGCAGTGATGTTCCCTCCCCAGGGGAATGTGTCTGTTCCCAGCCCCTCCTGGCCTCCGGGAGAGGGACGCTGGCAAGGGCACTCTGTGATAAACGATGGAAAAAACTGTCTTTGTGTCAGAAGACACCAGTTGTCTGAGTTGCAGGGGTGTAATTTTTGCTCTCGGGTGGGCTCTGAGCGAAGTGTGAGCACTGAGGAATGGAAGGGAAGAGCACCTCTGCTGTTGTACTCAGACAAATCATCTATTTTCCTCTCCATCTAACCTTCCTGCTTTTGCCCAATCCTCCAAGAGCCCCTCTCCTTCTTTGTTCTGGTACTCGAGCTTCACCAGGAGCCTCCTGTTTTCCTTTCATGTGCTCTCCCACAGGACCCACAGTGGGCTCTGCACTGCTGTTACTGAAGGAGTCTTCTATGTCTCTGTGACTTCAGGAGTCAGGTTCCTCCTAACAGCCAGGACAAGGTCCTGCATCCACGGAGGCACAGGCACCTGCTGGCGTGCTGGTGGAGGTCTACACACGTGTGCCTGCACAAGGCTTTTCATCATGGAGGGAGAGACAATTTTCAAACTCCAATGGCACATCCTTCTCTTAAGGGCAAAATGTTTCCCAGCACTGAGATTTGGTGAGGATAAAGATCTGTCTGGCTGCACCCAGGAAAATCTGGATGAACAAACGGTGCAGCATGATTGCCCAGGGAGAGGTGACACCCACCCCACCAAAGCTGCAGCACAGAGTGGGGTTCTATTGACTCCTGTCTGCAGCTCCGTCTTCTGGAGGGCAGGTCCCAAAAGAGCCACTTTGACATTGCCATCCCCTCCTATGAAGCCAGGAAATTTTCCTGTTAGAAGCACTGGAGTTGTTTCTGTTGGTTTTTAGAAAAGTCCTTTCCCACCCTCACCAGGCTGTGCTGTGCTGGGGACAGGTGGGGTGGAGGGGACCTACACGCGAATGGAGGGAGGGAGCATAAGGGTGGGGAATTGAAGGTGACAAAAGTGACTGGCACTGAGTGTGCTTTAAAAAACATCATGAATCTCCTTAGCCCCCAGCAGCATTTTTCTGCGTTAACGGCTTTTATTATTACTTTCCCCTTTGTAGTTTTATTTCTGGGCGCATTGGATGCCAGCGGACAGAGGCTGGATGGCAACCGTGCTGCGGGCTGCAGGGGCAAGGCCGAGGAGGACTCCCGGTGCTCGCACTATTGCGGGCCCCACCGGGCTCCGGCCGCTTTTAGCGATGCTCCCCGCAAGGCGTCGCCCTTTTAAGGGAGCGCTGGGGGCGGTCCCGTTTCCCTCCCTCCCTCCCTCTGGCGCCCCCTGGAGGCGGGCGGGCGCCACCTCCTCCCTTCCCTCCCAGGTTGGGGGAGTGCGCGTGCGTGCGGCGGCGGGGGCGCGCGGCGGGCGGCGTTCCGTCGGGGCCCCGCGCCGCCGTCCCATTCATGCGGGGCAGCGGTGGCGGCAGTGGTGGCGTGAGTGAGGCGGGCGCGGAGCCCCGGGCGGCGGCGGCAACAACGGCAACGGGAGGAGGCGAGCGTGGAGGAGGCGGCGGTAGAGAAGAAAAAGGAGGCGGTGGCGGCCCGGCGGGCGGCTCGGTGTGGAATGCAATTATGGCTGGCACGGCGGAGGCGAGCGGAGACCGGAGCCGTGAGTAACCCGGTTACAACTTTCGCTCGGCGGGCGCGGCGCGTGCCTTTACGTGCCCGATTGTTTGGTTCGCTAAAAACCCGCGGATTTGCCTTTATTGCCCTAAAAACACGCGGAGGGGGCGGTGGCGAAGCGGGGCTGGCCCGGGCAGGGCAGCGGCGGCCCTTCGAGGGAGCGCGGAGGGGCCGCGGCGGTCGGGCTGGGCTGGGCTGGGCCGGGCCGGGCCGGAGCCGCGCTGCTGCCGCCCGGGGCCAGCCCCGCATTGCGCCCCGCGGCTCCAGGAGCGCGGCCGCGGGAACCGCCTCCCGCAGGGAGGACAAAAACCCGCCGGGGACCGAGTCTTTCTCCTCATCTACCCCACGCCCCGCCTGCATTTCGCAGAGCGGTGTCGGGGACTGGGCAGGTGCGGGCTCGACAGACCGGGCGGGTGCCACCTCCCTGTTCGGAGCTGCTCGGGTCCGAGCTAGCGGTCCCGCGGGGGTGCCTGGACCGGGGGTACCTCCCTGCCCGGCGTAGCGGCGGGGCTGGCTGCCTCCTTCCTTCACTGCTGCTGCCCGCCTACCCCGGGTCTCGGCGGGGTTCGTTTTCCCTGTGCTGCGCCGCGGGGAGCTCACCCTAGTCCGGCACCCCTGGAGACGTGAGCGGGGCGCAGCCTTTTCGGGGCTTGCCGCCTCGGATCCCCGCATCCGTCCTGCCTCGGATCCCTGCGCCCGCGGATCCGCGCATCGCGCTGCCCCGTCTCGTCGCTCACATCCTCGCTGCCATCCCCACCTCGCGCTGCCCCATATCCCCGTTCATACCCTCCCTGCTATTCATGCATCCCTGCTGCCTCATGTCCCTGCTGCTTTATAGCCCTGCATACCCGCATCCTGCTGGGGCGCGGGGCGCGGCATCCTGGCTGGGCTGTCCCCGAAACCCGCAGAGCCATCGCTGTCCCCCCGCTTCCCTTCCCAGCAGCCGGCGGAGGAATGTCGGGGGAATGTCTGCGGAGCTGCTTGGGTTTACCGGGCGAGGGAGGGCGTCCTGCGGGATGGCTGCCCTCCTTATCATCGTTACTATTGTAATCATGTCGTAGTTTGGCAGCGCGTGGCCACCTCTCCGACCGAGCTGCGATACCCGCGTGCCTGCCTGCCGCCTCCCCTATTACCGTGGAGGGTGCCTAGTAAAGCCGGCGGCGCGTTCCGTGTCCCTCACCCCGCTCCCTTTCCCATTTCTGCCCTGCAAACGTATACGGCAGCTCCGGAGTGCGAGCGGCGAGGGATTTGCAAAATCTTTGTGGCACGCTGAAATAAATCTCGAAATCCCTTCTTCTCCCTTGTCCCCCTTGCAGGGAAATTCTTCTTGCCCCTGGCCGAGCGCCGGGTAGGGGGAGCCAGGGGAGGGGGCTGGTGTATAAACAGGGCTTAACATGAAGGTCACTGGTTAAGGAGGAGATGGATGGGAGAGAAAAGACAGGCATTAACTTCCCTTTTAGCTCCCCCTTTCCTCCTGCTTTGGGGAGAACAAAACAAAAGCAGAACCTGCTAATGGCGGGATGAATATTCATGATCCTTCTCGTGTGCTCTGGGACACGGAGGGGAGAAAAGTTGGGCAGACGAGCGGCCTTTCCGAAGCTGCTTTTCCTCCGGTTTGCGAGAAGATCCCGTTTTGCTGAGCGAGGGCTGTGTCGGGGGAATTACCGGCCTTTGCCGGATTTTTTTTTTTCCCTTTTGTGTGCTGCTACAAGAAAAAAAAAAAAGAGGATCCGAGGCTATTGACTACATCAAAGGTTATCCATTTGAAAACACCATTTTCCTCTGAGCAGCGGCTAATTGCTTCCTGAACAATCTCAGGGTCTTTTGTATGTACTCAGTGGGTAAAATTACTGACTCCATGTCTCTCTCTCAAGACACTGGTGGCCGAGCAGGGTGGAAAGGTGGAGAAGCCAAGGAAAAGCAGTGAGACTGGAGCTTCTGGGAGGATGCACAGATAATTTCTTACGCGGCTGCAAGTGTGGAAGGTTTTTGCTCCTGCCCATTCACCGTGGTGCAGTCTGCTAGTGCTGGTGGATTCCGGCGCTGGCAGCGATGTGGCGGCACGGTGCTGTAGGGAAGGGTGGTAAGGAAGTTTGGATTCAAAATACCCGACGGTGTGTGTGATCCGGTGCTCCCCAACCGCCTGCGGCTTGGGCTGCCAGTGGTACTCCTCTGCGAGCGGTGAGCCTAGATGTGCCGCTTCTCTGGGGGCTGCGGGGCGGCAGTGCGGGATCTGGCTGGTTCTGTTGGCTGTTCTGCGGCTGGTACTCCGAAGATTAAAGTTTTGATGGCGTCGTTTTAGTTAGCATGGCAATAGCAGCACCGGCAAGACTTATCCCTTCTTGGCTTATTTTCTTCTAATAGATGCATCAGATTAGGAGCAGAGCAGAGGTATTCGCCTTCCAGCGTGCTCGGGCTGTGCAGGGAGCCGTGGAGAAGAGCCCTTGTGCTTCTCTGTAGCACAAAGCCCTTTTCCCGTGCGAGGAGACAAGAGTGCTCTGCCAGAGATAAACAAACTCCTCTGAACTCCAGCGAAGGCACGGCCGAGGGCCATGCCGGCGGCTCCGGGCGAGCGCTGTTTTGCCGGAGGTTTGCGCAGCCGAAATGGAAGAGGGTAATAAAAGCGGCGCTGCTGCGTGCTGGCAGGGCTGCCTCCCCTCCTCCATGCCGGCAGCGCCGGGGCCGGCCATGCCCTGCTCCCTGAGTGTAAATGTCACGCCAGGCAATTTATTTCGGTGGGTTCGCTGCATTTGACGTCCATTGAACAAAGGGAAGGATATGGCCCTGGGATCAGACCTAACGAAGGAAACTTGTGGGTGGTCATTCTCCAGGCTGAGCGCGACTCAGGGCCTTTGTTGCTGCCTGCCATGCTTCTGACTGTTGCACTAACCTCCGGCGAGAGCCGGACCTGGCCCTGAGCTGGGAATTTCCGAGCAGGAGTGCCTAGTGCTGCTGTGTAGGCACTGCCAGTTCACTGCAAACCTGCAGCACTGGGCTTCTGCTGAGTCCCGCGGGGCTTTGTTGTGACCGCCTCTCTGTGTAGGGTGTTTCAGTGCTGCAGTCTTTTATGTTCACACTCGAAGATCAGTCATGTGTTTTGGCACCCCGACACGACAGAAAGAAGGTGGATTTTGGAGGAAACAGGGCAGCAAAGGTGCTGCCATTCCTCTGTGCAGCAATGGGAAGGTCAGCATGGGTCACCCCATGCACACATGCCATTCTCGCTGCCTAAGCTCAGATTTTATGTTGACTTGGGCTGGTGGGATGTATGTGTTGGATTGCTGTGCTCTGTGACCCATTGATGTGTCCTCCAAATTGTATTGCTGGATACCCTGTGGAAGGAACCGGTGGGTGGAGGGGCTCCTGGCTAGTGTTTGATCAGTGGTGCATTATGCATGTACAGGAAGGCCCAAGGGCTGGGAATCATGAGCTCAGTGTGGTCTATGGTCCCCTACTTCTCCTGGGTTTGGGCTATAGGGCCCCTTTCCCAATCAAGGTGTTGAGTGCTTGAGTGCTATATCTCCATATGAAGTGGAGAGGAGCAAGTGTTTGCCACCATGAAGTGCTCTCATGGCTGGTTTGGAACTAACCAACTTCTTTGACTATAGCCCATGGCTTGTTCTGTGCAGTTGTGGGGAACATTCCACTGCGGATAGCTGGTGTGTGTTGAGAACACGGGTGATCTGATACTGTCTCTGACCCACCGCCTCAGCCATGCCCCTCTTGCTCCTGGCCAGGAATGTCAGGACTGGAAGCCAAGTAAGATACCCCAGCATGGTTCTTCAGTTACATTTGGAAGCTGAGTTTGAGCAAATGTCTTGTGCATCACAGAGAAGGAAAGTTTTAGCTAATAAATACATCTTGATGGTTTCTCTGCTAGGCATGGGAAGATAGGGTTTGTCTCTCCTGCACTTGGCATGTTGTGTAGCCAAAATGAACATCATCCTGCCTGCTTGGCACAGCCTAGCTGGCCATGGGTCCGTGTCCTTGTTTTCCTTGCTTCCCTGAGCATCCTGCATCTGCAGCTGCCTCCAGCCTTTATCCCAGGTGAAAGCCACCACTTAAAGCCCTGAGTGAAAAACATCTGAAAGTTTCTTTTCCCTTATCCAAGGCTTAGCAAACTTGCTTCTTGTTGCTTGTGTGCAGAGATGCTTGAGTCTGGAGGAAAAACTCCACATACAGGTCCACAGACACTTTAGCTTCTTTCTCCTCTGAAGTCTCTTTGCATAGCACAAGGTGGACTATTTTGGGTAACTCCTCTGTCCCTATGATGTAGAGTTTTTCGGTGAGAGTCCTGTCTGTTCTGTGATCTGCTGCATGCTGGCCTGTGCCCAGGAACCAAGAGCCTTTGTGAGCTGCCTGAACCACAGAGGAGATTTGTTTTTACTGGGGTTGATCTAGGGTCTGGTGTGAGCTATGGTACGATATCCTCTTTGCTTCTTGAGCTGAGCTTGTGAGGGATTTTGCTGGAGAAAGTGCCTGAGGTGAGAGCATGGCAGGGGTGCTGGGGATGGGCTGCATGGCTGTGAGGGATTCGCTTTGTGGGGACAGTCTCCTTCCCATCTGTCTTCCCAGCAGTCTGCAGTTAGCCCTCGGGCTTGGTGCCTGTCTTGAGTGTCCAACAATCCACTGGCCAACTTGGCACAGAGACCCAGGAGTGGTAGTAATCCAATTTGGGCAGTTTATCTGCACTTTGCTATCCAAGCTGCTGACCGGAGCTTGAGAGCTTTAATCTGGCTAATGACCCCGGCTTTGGGGGTTGAGTAACCGATGACCATTTGCTGGATTTAGTTTTCCTTTCTGTCGATGGTGGAGAACAGAGGCTGAGGCTGTTTCTGGGGCTGCCCTTGATATCAGGGACTGTTTCCAGGTGTAGGTATGTGTAGGGGCTGGGTGATGAGGGCAGTGTGGAGGGGCACTGTAGTCTCTCCTTTCTCTTCAGGAGATCTCTCCTTCCCTCTTCCCATTTTCCATTTGCTCCCCCACATTCTCTGCTGAAGATAAGCCCTTCTTCTGGAGCTGTTTTGCAACATGCTATTATTTTCAGAAAGGCAAAGCCAAGAAAAATAAAGCCTCTCTCTTCCTTCAGTTGCCTACTGTTTAATGTACAAAATACAGGGGTGGTAATTGCATTAAAATGTATATAATTATACTGGAGAGTGAAAAAAAAATATCTCGCTAATTGCATGAGTGTTTTGAATTGATAAATGTTGAGCGATTCGTGCTTTTTTTTGGGGGGGGGGGAGTTGCTGGAGCAGAGCTGCAGTCTGGTGTGTGAGGGGTTAGGAGCAGGGCTGGTTTCCCGTCATTGCTAGGAAGTCAGCTGGGGTGCTCAACCTCTCGGGATGCTCCCGGGCCCTCCAGGCTAGCGTCAGTTGTGTTTGGAGCCTGATCTTCTGCTATTGCAGAGGATCGAGACCCAGAGACAACTGACACTACCCTCATCCATGCAAACCTCGGCGTCATTGTAGCAGCCCTGTGAGTCCCTTTGCTTTATCTGCTTAGTTAAGCAACTGCTTGTGTGTCAAACCGTTCAGGCTCTTGCAGAAGGAATTCCCTGGTGAAAGTAGCGGCAGGTTCTTGTTGGTGCCTCCATGTGATGCAGCCCTGTGCCCAGGGGCTGTTACCTCCCTGCTATTAACGTTGTGTCGGTGCGAGTGGGTGCTGCTGGTGGCTGGCCTCTTGGGCAGGGTAGGAGGAAGGATGGTCTCATGCTTAGAACGACACAATGTGAACACCACGTTTCCTTCTGCCAACGCCGACCCTGCCAGGGCCGCGATAGCATCGAAGGTAATTGTACTGGCAGGGAGTTGTTTGCTGCGTGCGTGTGGCCGTGCTCCGCGTACGGGCGGCTGCTTCGCTCTTCCTGTGCAGACTGCTAGTTTCAACAGGGGGAGAGGAAACCCCGAAAATATTTTAATAGGAATTTAAAAATAATCTCAGAGTTTATCCTGTAGGCAGGATGTTTCGCAGAATCATGTTCCCTGCTGGTTCAGGTCCAGCCCTGTGGCTCTCGGAAGGCTTTACTGGGTGAAGTCCCGTCTTGTCATTCTGGTCAGCCTGAGGACTTGCCGTCAGTCTCTGGGAGATAGGGAGGACCAGGAGCTTGCCCTGGGTTTTGGCTTTTGTATTGGGTGGGTTGGGCTGTCCTGTACCTGAGCAGCGACAGAACCAGGGCATGAGCCCAAGCTCAGGCTTGAGTCGCCAGGGTCTCTGTAAAACTTACAAAATCAGTTCCCTGGAGTTTCACTCCCTCCACCCTCATCCTCTACTTGGTGGGTCGCATTCCTAGAAGTGCTGGTATGCCAGCGGGGTCCCTGCCCGCTCTTGCTCCTGGATGGCTGTATCCTTTCCAGAGTCACGGGGGGCTTTCCCCTCTCTGGGGAGACCAGGATCGGCCTGATGAGCCCTTCTGAAGTCAAGAACCTGTTTTTCAGGCTGATGTCATCGGGAAGAAATGGGGGAGGAGGAAGGCAGGAAGGCAGCTCGCTTCCGAAGGAGAGCCGCCGCCGAGCCTGTGACGCCGCTGGCAGCCCTGGCTTCCACCACCCCACGCCATTCCTTATCACCGGCACGGCGGCGGTGCCTGCGGGGCTGCCGGCACACGTGGGCAAGGTCCCGCTCTGCACGGCCTCGTGCCGGTCTGGCTGCGGGGGGGAGGGGGCACCCATGCCAGGGCACGCATCAGCGTGCACCGGGACTCCCAGCAGGATGTCTTTTGGCTCACTGGGTGTGCCTTGCACAGCTCCCCTGGCCTTCTGTGGGGTGCTGGCGCTCGCTGGAGCTACCATCCAGCCGTCTTCATTAGCAGAAAGTGGATTTTTGGCAGAGGTGCTTGGACAGCCCAGCGCAGGCAGGCAGCCACCTCTGCTAGTTTTTGGGGCAGATGAGCAGATCCAATATGCTAATGGCTGTTGGAATCTCAGCCCCTTGTGCCTGCAGCATGAGATTGTAGCAACGTGCCTGTGTCCAGTTTGGACTGGGGCTGCAACTGGGGTCTGCAGGGAGAGAAGTAGCCTTGCTCTTGACCAGTAGCTCCGGGCAGTGCTACGCCTGTGCTTTGCAGTATCCTCTGCACACGCTGGCTGGGTGATACT
Source organism: Ramphastos sulfuratus (assembly GCA_013399055.1). NCBI lineage: Eukaryota > Metazoa > Chordata > Aves > Piciformes > Ramphastidae > Ramphastos > Ramphastos sulfuratus. The sequence continues at coordinate 164,599 of WBNM01025572.1, read as the reverse complement.
CCTAGATGTGTTGGGTAAGAGTGCCTTGCTGCTCGTGTGGAGGTGTGCCAGAGTGGGGGGCTGTACTGGTGAAGGTGGCGATGCCAGTGGGAGAGCAGGGTGCGGGTGCAGCCCCTGCCGTGGTGTGCACAGTGCTGGCCTGTTTTTATTGGATACCCTAAGCCTGTTGTGCTGTGAATGAAGCCCGGCGCAGTTTCTCCTGTGGTGGCATTGCTGTGGGGAATCTTCTGGGCTCTTCCCCTTCTCTGCCTGTTCCGCTGCTGAGTGAAGCTCCACCAGCTCTCTGGCTTTCTTGCTGCTTCTGACTCAGCTCCACCTTGGGCAAATAAAACTTGGGGCCATGCTGAGCTGGGACATGTGCAGGGGAAGTGGAGCCAGGAGCTGAGCTGATTCCAGCAGAGGTGCTCAAGATGGCAAAGAGGGAAGGGATGAGAGGTTGGTGGGAAGGAGGGACAAGCATGACTTGAGATATAGCTGGGGAAGTCTCATCTGGAGAAGTTTTGTGGTCTGTTTTAATCAGACCTACCTAACTCTGGCAGCAGTTGTGCTCAGCTTGCCATGTGATGGCAGGACTGCTGGTGTTAGCACAGGGCCGGGCGGAAGCATGGGAATTTCAGCTCAGCTGGGATTAAACCAGCCCCAGAGTGACCTCCCTTCGCTGGCATCAGAGGGAGTCCGGAACTGGGAATTCTGCTGCAGTGCTTTGTGGTAAAATGAGAGCTCCCTGGGTTCCCCCTGAGATTTGGGGGAAGCACTGAGGAGGCAGCTGGGAGGTATGGAGGTGCATGCATGTGTCAGAGGGGAAAATCCAGCCTGGAGAGTTGGGCTGGAAGAGGGTCAGCTTGTGTTCATGGCTGCCCTAGCCAGGTGAAGGACATGAAACAGTGGGTTTGGGATTGAGGAATGATGTGTTGTGCCACAGGGAGTGACATCAGACAAGGGAATGATGCTGGTGGCTATAGGGGATCTGGTTAGACTTCTCTGATGGCTTCTGGGACATCTGGGTATCTGCAGGTCCAGGCTGGACCAGGGTGACCTCTGCTAGTGGGTCTGGCTTTTTGACATTTGCATGGGGCAATGAACTCATGGGATGTGAGACTCAGGGTCTGGAGTGCATGGGCCAAACCAAGGTGGAAGGTGGCCTTAAGGGAATTTGGTCTGAACTTCTTTGGTGTGAAGCTAGGGACAAAAGGTTTGTAACTGGTCCAGGTTGAGGTGGCAAAATTCACATCAGTCTGGGGTTTGAAGTTTTGAGCTGGCCTGGGTGTTGATAGTAGGAACCCACACTTCTGTAGCTGAGGTCCTGATGCCTTGGGTCAGGGTCTGCAGCATGACAAGAGCTGCAGAGGGATTTGGAATGAGATGTGCTTCATGTATGTTGGTGGACATACTTCCTGAAGCAAGATGAAGGGACAGCAAGCTGTGTCCTGTGCGGGTGGTCAGCCACGGGCTGTGCATTGGTCTCTATCCCAGGCACCAGTCAATCCAGGTGTCCCTTGGCTGCAGGAACTCAAGGGAAGGCTGGGTTGTTACCTCCTGCAAAGTACACATCCAGCCTGTAGGCTGTGTATGGAAAGCCCCTTGGCAGCCTTTATAGGATCCCTACAGGGACATCAATACTCAGATGAGTTACGAGAATATGGGAAGTGGCAGCCATCCGCTTTCACTTTCAGCATGGGTGAATAGAGCTGGGGAGCATGTGTGAAGTGTCGGTCCATGCCTGGTTTCTGTGTTAGGGGCAAACAGTCCTGGTAGAATCTGCTGAGACTGTTGTGTGTCTCACTGCCTTGGGATGTTGTGGTTGGGGGAAGCCTGTATTTTCATCTTGGAAATGCACATGAGCCCATTTGGGAACAACTCTGCAGGGCAGCATGCAGTCTCCTGCTGGGGAGAGCAATTGGTGACTCCAGAGCTGTTTTGCTTGGCGTGACATGACTTCTTGCAGAGGACTGGAGAATTGCATGCTTGAGAAATGCTGTTTAATTTCCTCACTACTTGTTCTTTTATGGCCCTTTTTTGCTGAGGGTCAAGCTTCTTGAATCCTGCGAGTAGTAGATGGCTGCTTCTCCTCGTCGTGTTTCTTAGGACAGAAGAGGTTGAATTTCTTGCAGGGCAGGAGGGAAGCTACTGTGGTGGCCTCAGCCCCTGCCTGGTGGGGGGAAGGGATGGCAGGAGCCTGTGAGGAAACAAGTTGCCAGAGATATTCTTGGAGCTGGTGATAGTAATGGAGATTGGAGTGGGACAGCTTCAGAGCTCTCGGTTGATTTAATCAGGGTGTGGTCTGAGCCAGGGATAAGACTTGTAATGATTTAACTCTCTTGCTAGGGAGAGACCCCAGCCAGATAGCTTTTAACGCCTGTGTGTGGCAAAGGAAAGAGTTAAAGTCTAGCCCTGTCGCCTATTGCATATGTAGTGCAGCTCTAACTCGGTGCCACCACCAGCTCCCCCTCATCGTTGCAAGGCTTTTCCCAGCAGAGGTGAGGCTGACTCTCCTGTGGCGTGTGGGCTTTTCTTTCCCCTGGAAAATCTCCCTGTTCTTCCTCTCTCCCCTTTGCTAATTACTGGCAGCTCAGCAGCTTCGGTGTTTGAAAATGGAGCTGGTCCCTTCTCACACCTGAGAACAGTAAGTGCCATGGAGACATTGCATGTAAAGACCCATTAGATACCGTTTTGCCTTTCAGGGCTGGGTTATCTGGGGGATTTCAATCCCACTGCTTCACTCTTCCAGCCTCCTCTGCAAAGTGCAAGGCTGTAAAGCTCTTGGGGCAGTTTGCAGCCTCATCCCACTGCTTGAGAACAGCTTCTTCAGGACAGACAATGCCTTCTGTAACCCTGGGGGTGCAGACCTGCTTAGGACCCCAGTAACTGTGTGGGGCTCCTCTTGGAGTGTCGCATGGTGGCAGATAGCACCAGCAGCCATGTCTGCCTGACGCGATCTTAGTGGTGCAGGAGTGGAGACACCAGCTAGGTCTGTGGGTGCCAGGTGTACACCCCTGAGCTTTTTGGCACATTTTAAACTGTCTTTGGCTGTTCTCATGGGGACTGCTGCTTTGTGGCCTAGCCATCCATGCTGACTTGGCATCTGTCAGTGGTCTGGATGAGTAGAGAGCTGGTCTTTATGCTCTGTCCAGTCTTTGCCTTTTAAGGTTAGTTTTTTCATCCCAGTATTCCTGCTTTGTGCTATCAGAAATGATGATCACTTTTCTGAAGTGTGATCTCCTATTCCGAACTCGGGTTTCTGGCCATGCTGTGGGACCAGAAGCTTGCAGCCTTGTGGGATGAATTCTGCAGTGCCTTGCCACCTCTTTATCAGCATGCAAGTAGGATGCAGCCATTTATGAGGCACATCAATGACTTTTTGACAAAAGCCTCTTTTGAAGCTGGGGTGGATGAGTGTTGGCTGATGAGAGGCAGGCAACCCCATCCAGGTCATGCAGCAGCTGTGACCAACTCAGTGGCCACTTTTGAGGTCAAACCGTGTCCTCTGCAGCCTGGGAAGAAAGGGGGTAGGGTGAATTTGGTGCTTGCATGATTGCTTTGCTGGCTTTGCTTCTGGCTGCAGGTTTGTCTCTCTCTATTTATATGTACACGTACATGTGTGTGGGAAATGACACACACAAGCCTGCGGTGCTGCCTCACTGGTGGTGTGGCTCTGCTGCAGGGTGAGCCTGTGCCCCATCCCTTGCTGCCCAGCCAGTGCACGAGCACGAGTGTAGCTTTGGTCTTGCTCTCCCAGTTGGCATCTGTGGGTCCAGACTGGGCTGTATTGTTTTATTGAAGCCTGTTTCAGGGCTGGGCTTGGCTCCAAGGTGTCTGCTCCGGGTTTTCCATGGTTTTGGACTGTGGTGTTGGTGGGTGGAATGCAGGCCTCTTCCTGGTGATATACCCATGGTGGTCCTGGGCTGGGGTCCACCCTGAGGTGGGATACTACTTGAGTGTAGCCTCGTGGAGTGTGGGTGCTGTGTGGTTTAAAGCATGTTCCAGCAGAGGAGCTGCCCTGCCGTTAGCTGTACCGTGACCTCTCTGTAGGGGTGTGACAGGAGGGAAATGCCCTTTGGCCCTGCACCACCCTTCCCAGGCTGCTCCTGAGGACAGGGAGTTGGGGCTGTGCAGGCACTCATGCTTTGGCATAGACCTGCCTGCCCCACTCTGGGCTGGAACCCATCTTTAATTCAGTCTAGGTCTTGGGAACCCTAATCAGTTAACTCTGAAGAAAGCTGGCAAACTACCCATTCCTCCTTGCTTTTAATAGCTGCTACTGATGGTTTTAAGCAGGACTGGACGACAGCTCTACTGCTGTCAGGTCACTAGGACGAGATGTTGCTGCTGAAGTATATTTAGGAGCAGAAATCTCAGAGGAGCTCTGCAGTGTCACTTTTCAACCCATCCCAGCTCTGCCTTGCTTTTGCTCTCATTCCAACTCTTGAGTGGTAGTTCCCTACGTTAATTTGGGAATCTCCTGTTGGGCTTTCTAGCCCTGCTTTGTGGCAGCAGCCTGACCTCTAGCTCTCCCACTCCCTGAAATAGAAGCAATGAGTCATAGAAAGACACCAAGAAAGTGACTTTGCAGTTCTGCTTGCCCCTTCTGTCAGGGTGACGCTCCTTCTGGCATCCCCTTGCTGCACCAACTTCCCACTTTTGCCTCTGCCATTCCCTACTCCTCCTCCTCTCTGTGGCATTTTTCTGGCATGTGAGTTTCATGTTGATGGTGATCTCCTTATGAGGCAGCTGACTGTGCCATTCCTGGAGGGGCTCAGCTTGGCTTACTAACAGTTTACAGCAGCTTGGTGAGAGCCATGCTGGTTTCTTGGGGTAGGAAACCTCTCTCTGGCAAGCTGGCAGGAAACCACACTGCCCACCACTACCGGGCTGGTGGCTTTGGGAGATAACTGGTGGGGTTGTGCTGACAGTGCCGCTCAGCCTCACTGTGCTGTGGTTTGGAGCATATCAGCTCTGATTTGGGGTGCTTGTGGTTATGCCCTTACTGACATGCTCTTAAAAATTAAGGTGCTGTAACTGTCCCCTGCGCTCATCTCCTGGGAGTGCTGTGACTGTGTGCTCTTTGCTAGAAGGCTCCCAATGTTGACAAGGTGGTAGGAATGAAGAATTAGGACCAATGGGATGATTTAAAGGGGGTGGTTGCTTCACACTGTCTCCACACCTACAGAGGTCTGTGGCATCTGGCTTTGGCCTCAATATTGCTTGTAAGCTATTGGCTGTTGTCTTGGAGGTGGATATGTTGCGGGATGGAAGGGAGCAGGGTGGTAAGCATGTGGGTAGGAGAATGCTGGAGGACTTAATGGATATGTAGACAGGTTTTAGAAGTGGTGTGGAAGCTTTGCCCAAAGTGCTGGCAGGGCTGCAGAGGTGGCTGGGGTTTTGGTGTTTATTTGGAGCAGAAGAGGGGAAAGGGTCCTTCCCCTCAGGCCTCTTCCTTGCTGGCTTTGTGGCTTGGGAAGTGGGCAATGGAATTGAAGTATGCTATATGGGATGCTGGAATACCTGTATGGCTCAGCTGCTCACCTGGTGATGATGCAGCCCCACCAAGGTTTATGTAGGGCCTGGCTGGTGGGCCTCATGCAGCCCTGATGTTATGGTGTGTGCAGTTGGCTGCCCTCTGATGCCAGCATCCTGCCCTGCCCAGTTTGGGATGCCAGCAGAGCTGCACAGTCACTGGCAGAGCTGTGCAGTCGCCGCGGGTGATATTTCCTACCTGTGCCACTCCCCGGTTAACCTCCCGCAGGTTATCCCAGGATGAGTCAGAGATGGGCAATAAGTAGAGGGAGTCTCTCCTCCTCCCACACTTTTGGAGCAGCTTATCTGTGGTGGCTGGGATGGGAACTGAGAGCTGAGCTTCTGTTCCAGCTATGGATTTTGGGAGTGATGGTCCCTCCCTAGGTTGTTGGGTTGTGATGATGACCAGTCCAGAGCCCTGAAACAGGCTGCTCAGAGAGGTTGTGGAGTCTTTCTCTGGAGAGATTCCAAACCTGCCTGGATGTGGTCCTGAGCAACCTGCTCTGGGTACCCCTGCTTTAACAGGGGCGTTGTACTAGGTGATCTTCAGAGATGCTTTTCAGCCCCCATCATGCTGGGATTCTGAGTTGGTGGGATGGACTGTGTGCTGGCCGTGGGGTGTTCGCAGCCCTCATCAGTACTCATGCCTGTTGAGCAGATATGGAGGGCAGACCTGTCTGCATTGGCTGTCAGTGGCCATCTCCCCATTGGTGGGAATGCAAAGGTCACACTAGCATGGAGCCTTTGGCTGGCTCTCTGCTGCTCCATATGGTAGGCCTCAGCTATGGCACAGCAGCATGCGAAGCTCTTCATCCTCTCCGCATGTGTCCCCTTGTCCCTCTGGAACCTCTCAAGCCAACCGCCTAATGGCTGTCCCTGAATTTCTTAATGCATATAAATGCCAGCAGGATGTGCTTCTCCTTGCTGTGCCTACTTGCTCCTGCCCGCATCCCTCTGGGGCTTTGTCAGACAGGCAGGTGGCAGGGGCGGCAGGCAGTGTGCCAGGGCTCTCAGTTCTCCCAGCTCCTTTAAAAGGTGCTTTCAAGATCCTCCCGTGTAGGGGCTTGGACTGTGCTTGCTGCAAAATGTATTATCTACTGCCATTGCCACAGTGGAGTAGGGCAGGGACAACAGGCTGAGAGTCTTCTCTCAAGACTTGTTAGCAGCCATCCATGGCTAACATTTTGGTGCTGCTGGTGTTAGGGCCAGTTACACCACACTGAGATGTCTGTGGTAGATGTGCCAGAGCGCACTGCAAGGGTGCTGGCTTTGGGAATGTGCCAGTGGGGTCCAACTAGCAACTGCAGATGTGCTCAAAAGCAGCTTCTGCTCTTTCCAAGGGTGCTTGGGTGGGGATGAGGCCTCTTGGAGGGAGCCACTGGCTGGTGATTGGGGCTGGGATGGTGAGACAAGGGGCATGGCAGCTCCTTGAGCGGGACATGATATGTGCAGCAACATGCAACTGGACGGACTTGTCTTTACCATCTTGCAGACTCCTTTGGTCCCTGCACCTCGTCTTCCTCTGGGGCAGGAGGTGGTGGGGGACGTCTTGTAAGGCTGCTGGCTGGAAAGGTGTGAAGCAGCAGAGTCTCTGCTGGGTGAATGAAGCAGGCTTGGTACCGTGAAGTCAATCCTCCTAACCTTGCTCTTGTTTTTCTCTCTCTCTCTAGGGCTGACCAGATTGGCTGTGCCCACGATGTCCTGAATGCTGAGAACAGTGGAAGCAGAGGAGTCTGTGTCCTGTTAGCTCCTCCTCCCTCCCTCATCCCTTTAGTTTGGATTTGTTTCTATTTATTTTGTGGCTGGGTTTGGGCATGGCCTTGGCTGGATGTGAGGCTGCTGCAATGTGGCTCCTTTGGCTCAAACACCACTTGTCCATTAATGTTTGGACCTTGCTGCTCTTGGGGAGCACCTGGCTACCGCTGGCGGAAGGCAGCCCCAAGTCTCCCTTTAGGACTTTCCCGGTTTCAGACTGGAGCTTGACGCACTTGGTGGTCCACAACAAAACTGGGGAGGTCTATGTGGGGGCTGTCAATCGGATCTACAAGCTCTCCAACAACCTCACGCTCCTGCGGACCCACGTCACAGGGCCTGTGGAGGACAATGAGAAGTGTTACCCTCCGCCCAGTGTTCAGTCCTGCCCGCATGGGCTGGTCACCACCAACAATGTGAACAAACTGCTGCTGGTGGACTACTCGGGGAACAGGTTGATCGCCTGTGGCAGTGCCTCCCAAGGTATTTGTCAGTTCCTGCGGCTGGATGACCTCTTCAAGTTGGGCGAGCCCCACCACCGCAAGGAGCACTACCTCTCCAGTGTCAATGAGTCAGGCACCATGTCTGGGGTCATCATCGAGGTGCTGAATGGGCAGAACAAGCTCTTCATTGGGACGCCCATTGATGGGAAGTCAGAGTACTTCCCTACTCTCTCTAGCCGCAAGCTGATGGCCAATGAGGAGAATGCAGAGATGTTTGGCTTTGTGTATCAGGATGAGTTTGTGTCCTCCCAGCTCAAGATCCCCTCGGATACGCTCTCCAAGTTCCCCACCTTTGACATCTACTACATCTACAGCTTCAGCAGCGAGCAGTTTGTTTACTATTTGACCCTGCAGCTGGACACCCAGCTCACCTCACCCGACTCCACTGGGGAGCAGTTTTTCACCTCCAAGATTGTCCGCCTCTGCGTGGATGACCCCAAGTTCTACTCCTATGTGGAGTTCCCGATTGGCTGTGTGCAGGACGGCATTGAGTACCGCCTCATCCAGGACGCCTACCTGACCAAGCCTGGCAAGGCTTTGGCCAAGTACCTGGGCATCTCGGAGCGGGAGGATATCCTCTTCACCATCTTCTCCCAGGGCCAGAAAAACAGGGTTAAGCCTCCCAAGGAGTCTGTGCTCTGCCTCTTCACGTTGAAGAAGATCAAGGATAAGATCAAGGAGCGTATCCAGTCGTGTTACAGAGGGGAAGGGAAGCTCTCGCTGCCTTGGCTCTTGAATAAGGAGCTAGGCTGCATCAACTCGGTAAGTTCCCACTTGTCTCTATCCATTCCAGTCCGATTCTGCTTCCTGGCAATGCTCTCTAGAGGGACCTTTCCTGATGGAACTGACCTGAGCTGTGTTTTCCTGGTGGGAGGACTGGCGCTGTTAGGGCTCAGCTTGCTTGGTGGCATTCTTCATGAACATTGTGGCTTCATTGTGAGACAGCCCCTGGGGTTTGGGTCGCCTGTGGAGAGCCCCAAGCAAGAGGTCCCAGGCCAATGCAGGTGCTTATTTTTGTGTCTCTGCCTTGTGAATCTGGAGAGTGTTGGTGAGTTGGACTCAGAGGACAGGATGCTCAGTCCTCCAGGCATCTGGTGCAGCTCTGCTGGGGAGTGCCCTGCAGATGGCAGGTGTGAATTTGTGGGTGTTGTCACTTGGGGCTTGGCAGTGGCTGAGCAGAAGGTATTTGGAGGAGTGGGATGCAGAATACAGGAAGTACAGACCTGATGTAAGGAGACTGAGAGGATGGTGATTCTGGGCACAAGATGCCATCAGTGAGATGGGTTTTGAGCATGGTCAGTACAATGTCATCCAGAGGTGCAAGGAATGAGCACTAGCATCCCAGAGGAGTGATTCCCAACCAAGGGAGTGCTCCCTTCTGTCCCCAGACATGTTTCCTTCTGCTTGGTGCTCACATGGGCGTGTACGGCTCCTGCTTTTGGCTCAGCTGCTCAGAGTGGGGCACAGGGGATATCCTTACTTGGTTGTCTTGGTTTGTTTTCCAGCCAAACTTTTACTATTGCTGGAGGTTTTTCCAGGCAATGTCATAAACCATGAGCACTCACAGAGATCCTATGAACCTGCACTATGGGGAGGTCTTATACTGGTCATCACCAAGCTGGGCTGAATAGTCCCCAGGCAGGGTTAGACACCTGGCAGCAAGAAGTTTTGGGTGTTAGTGTGTGGGCTTGAGAGAGTCTAGTGGAGGTCTTGACACCCCTGCTGTTGCCCACCTCTCCACCAACACCAAGCCCCTAGCCCAGGCAGTGCTTTGGATGCTTGGTGGTGGAGGCAGGTGGGTAGGGTGTCCCTGTGGAGCAGCCCTGCCTTTCCTCCCACCATCCTCCCCACAGCTCTGAAGGAGACAGCTAACAGCTGCCTGACAAAATAAAGGGTTTGCTGTCAAGAGCGCTGGGCTCGCAAATCAGATTTTGGCTTTGAACTAATTCAATTCTGCTGGAAAATGATGAAATCGTTACACTGCTGCCTGTTGGGTCATGCAGCTGCTGGCTTTGGTGGAAGACATGCTTGCTGCTCCCTCCTACACTCCTGGCTCATGTCTTTCAGTGCCCCTTGGAAGTACCATGCATCCCAGGTTTGGGAAGGGGGCTCAGTCCCCATGCACTTTGGGGGTGGCTTTATGCTTAGAGAGCCCCAGGATTACTACCTGGTGCCAGCCCGTGTAGGTGACTCTCAGGGTGCTCTTTGGGTCTTGCAGATGCAGCTTATGTGGAGTGGATGTGTGACATGATGGGGTGGCTCCTGCTTTCGGATGGGTTGTGTTGGGGGGTGCCACCCTCCTACAGGGCAGCCAGGTGGTGTTTTCTGTCCCTGTCCTGCTCCAGCTGCCAAGCCGAGCTGGGCAAGGTGTGACTGGATTTTGAGTCAAGTCCTCATCCCCTTCCCATGCTGAGTGCAAGCCAAACCATACCCTGTGGAGCATGTAATATTTCTGGCAGGAATCTCCATGCTCCTAATGAAATGCAGCCACCTCTGGGATGGGTCATGGCAGTGATGGATCTTGGTATGAAGGCTGGCCACAAAATAAAGAGCATGCTGTTTTTTTTGTCTTTTATTTTTTTTCATTTTTAAGGAGGCAGAATGTAATTGCTCAGGTCAGTAGTTGTTTGGGATTTACATCCCATCTGTATGGAAAATATCCCAGGAGCTCTCTTGCTCCACTTACTTGTGATGGCAAGAGGTTGAGGCTGGTCCTTGCTGGAGAAGGCTTTGCTGGTGCCCCACTGTTGGACCTTGAGCCGCATGGAACCAAAGGATGCTCATCTCTCAGTGCTATGGGGCAGCCGATGCTGGAGCCAGGAGAAGAGGCTGCCAGGCTTGGCAGCCAGCTCAGATGTTAGTGGTTGCTCCATTAACTGGCAAACAGAGCAAATTCCTATCTCCTGTTTTGCTCTCTTCCATTTCGGGATCCAGTGACCTGGCAGTGGGAAGGGGAGTGGAGCTGGCTTCAAGTGAGATTCCCTCATGCTAGTACAATCAGAACTGAGCACAGACTTACACACACAGCAGAGGCACCTGGCAGGGCCATCCGGTCTGTTCCCCTGCACCAGCCCTCCTGCTTAAATCGCTCCTGAGCCTCTCCAGAGATTTTGCTGCTCATGGTGTTCCACCAAAGAGGGATTTGATGTTGTGTAGCCCAGCTCTTCACTTCTGCTGTGCGGTGCAGGGTTTGGATGTCTGTACTCAGTGCATCTGCCCAGGGTAACCATACCCAAAATGGAGGGACAACAGTTTGATGTAGCAGGAGTGAGAAAGGGCAGGGAGTTGGAGCTGGAGTGAAGATGTTGCAGCATGGAGCAATTTCAGGTTTCTGAAGTCCTTGACCCCTTGGGCTGGCAGTGAAGGCAGAGCCAGTGCTGGGAGCTGGCAGGACACTGGCAGCAGCTTTCCTTGAGCTGCCCCAGGAAGAAAATGAGTTTTGAGTCTTTGGTGTGGGGCTTGCTGCCCAACCTGCTGGCAGAGAGCAATGGCTGGTGACTAACTGTCCCAAACTGGGCCAGGATAAGCCAAATCCTTTTCTGGTGGCAGCCAGAGAATGCAGGTGTTAATGAACCGTACTACACTGGGATTACTTCTGGGCATCAATTAACATGCAAAAAATCCTGGCATCCCAGCCTGGCACTTGCTACCTGCCTCCTGCAACCCCCTTCATGGCTCTTTGTCACCCTCATCCTCCATTGCAGCCCCTGAGAAGGCTGTGGGGGGGATGAAGTGAGCCTGTAAGGGTGCTAAATGGCGAATTCCTGGCTAATTAATAACACTGAGTGGTGTGAGCCTCGCCTCTGCTGTCTGCTCCCTCATTGCTTTCGTAAGTGGGCTTGAAGGAGGCAATGAGACAAGGCACATCAAGGAGACACCGCTCCCACTCCCTTGGTGCTATGGAACTGCTTTCCCCCTCCTGCAGGCCAATTCTCTTGGGAAATTCAAGTTCCCTGACACTTCCTGGGGAGGTGCATTAGTGCTGGGAGAGAGAAGGGTGTCCTGCTGTGGAGGTGGGGGCCTGAGGTGTCTTGGAGGGCAGGGACAGCTGGGAGGGGTGCCAAAGGAGAGCACTGAAATAAAACCAAAATTAAAAGTAATAATTTAAAGAAAACTACCTCCCGTGTGCAATGGGCTGAGGCCGTGCTCCCTGCAAACACCCATGCAAATGGGAGAGCAGGCAGAGCATGACACCTCCTGCAGATCCCAGCATCTGCAAACTGAAATGCTGCAAGGTCATCGTCCCTCTAGGGCTGTGGTGTGTGTCAGCCACTGCTGGCACTGGCCAGGGGACAGCTGTCCCTCTGTCCTTCTGTCTCTCCATCCCTCCACCTCACCTCTCTCTGCAGCCTGTATCTAGTGGAGGTGCTGGTGGGCGCCATAACCTTGGTACTACTGCCCTTGGCCCGACCTCCTCGTGCCGCCTGCCTGCGCTTCCCTACTGAGGCAGTTTACTGTTAATGAGCTAATTGTCGGCGTAATTATTTATCGAGGTGGTGTCGGCGTTGCAGTGGTGACGGCGGGGGCTCCTCACGGTCCCGGAGCGCAGCTGTATTTGTCGTTTCCCAGAGTTTGTTGAGACAAAGCAGAGAGGAGTAAACAGGGTAAACATCTCTCCTCTTGCATATTCAGCAGCCCAGGGGTTGGGGAAGCTGCAGACTGAATGTAGAGAGAGCAGAAGCTGCACCCAGTGGCTGACAGAGCCTTAGTACCTTCATGGTGTTGCCCTTAACTCATCTGCTATTGTTGGTGGGATGTGTGGAAGGTGTTGGCATGCCTTGCTGGAGTGGAGGGGTTGTCAGGGCCAGAGAGTGTTTGCTTTTTTCCCCCCAGCAAAGTGCCTGGAGAATCTTGGGTGTCCGGATGGAAGCTGGGTGTCAGTCGGAACACTGCTCCTGTCCTGCTCCATGGTTGGGAAGATAATTTTCTTGGATCTACTGTTTTAAAATGCCTAGCCAGGTGATGCAGAGGAGGATGGTCAGTGTGTGTGCTGGCTGATGGACAGGAGATGGTGCTCGCAAGGTTGGGGTTCAGAGGAATGGCGGAGAGGTCCTAGTCTCCCTTCCCCCCTTCTCTGTGATTACACAGCCACATGTTCCTGGTTTGGAGTCCTGTTCCTCTTTTGGAGTCCCCACATCTCTCGCACCTGGCTGTAGTTGTTCCCCCAGTTTAGGGAAGGACAAGCAAAGGTCAGGCAGGGAAGAGAGTTGATCTTTGGCTATGTGCTAACTCAGGCACCCATCACAAACAGATTAGAGTAACTGAGGAGGCAGCCAGCATCCACACATCGCCTGGGGAGGCTGAACATGACCAGCTGGCCTCATTCCTGGTCCTCCCTGCTGGAATGCTGGCATGGCACTGAGTCACCACAGCAGCCAGGAGCAGGACTGCTGGCCTTAGGGCCAGCATGGCAAGGAGGACTGTGGCTGCAGGAGGCTGAAACCATTGTGGCTGGCAGTGCATTGCGTTGGGGCATGTAAAACCAGCATATTTTCCCTCCTTATTTTTCTTCCTCATTGTGCATGACTGAAAGTTGCTGGTGGGAGCTGGTCTGAACTGACCCTTGCTTCCCAGGCAGCAGCAAGTGGAATCATGCACCTATGGACTGCCCTTGTGTACGTGGAGCTCGGGAGCTCAGCGTTTTCCCATATGCTCCATGCACATGCTGTATGGATTTAAAACCCCTTGGGGACTGGCATGCATTTGTAGGCTGCTGCTTGCCAGAAAACCTCTCCCCCTTTACATTCGAAGTTACATAAGGAAGTTTGTGAAGCGGAAAAATCCCATGGCTGGAGCAGGCTGTCTCACCATCGGCCATTCCTGCCGTGCTGCCCTAGCCTCCTGCACCCAGGCTTGCTGCTGCTTGGGGATTTGGCTGGAGTCCACCGCTGCCTGAGATGAGCCAGGGGCTGCTGGGGGTGAATTGTCATGGTGCTATGAGTACTACATGAGGCCATTGCCTAGCATGGGACCTCTGGGAGGCCAGTGTGCCCCCCAGGTCAGATGCGTGTGGCCAGGGTCTGTTGTTCTGCTCGGCAAGTCAGAGGAATGTGCTGAGGATGCTCAACGGAGGGGGTGAATGCTGTGGAGCTAGTCCTGGTCTCACATCCCAGCCACACCTAGCTTTTGCAGGGGTCATCCCTGTGGCTTTGCCTTGCCTATTGGCAAGACTGGCCTTGCTAGACGTCACTGCCATCATAGCTCCAAGGGCAGAGAGGGGCTGGCGCAGCCCTGCCTTGGCCTCCTCCCTGACAGAGCTTGCAGAAGCTTCTCCCAGATCCGTGGGCGAGTGCTGCAGAGAGGAGGTAGTTGGCTGAGCCAGGTGCCTTGTCTGGGACAAGGTAGTGTGAGAAAAATTTGGGGATTTCCCAAAACCATTCCCGCAGGAGTGAGAATGGGGCTGGCTGGTGGGTAGCCTTTGCTGGAACCTCTGCTCTGAGAAATGAGGCTCTTTCAGGAGCCCAGACCTATTTGCCTTGGCATGGCCTTGGCTGGGAAGTGTTTTGTCTCCAGAGAAAGTTTGGAGCACAGAATTCTGCCCCTCCTGCCTTACTGCCAAGCTGTTCTCTTGTTGAAGTTGGTGCTGGGGTAAGAAAGGGGTGGTTGTGCTGGGGAACTCTTGCTGGCGTCTGTCATGTCTGAGGTGGCAGTGGCAAGGGCGGAAGGGGAGCAGGAATGCTGCTCTGGATCCCAGTGGATTTGTAAGTGCTGCTCTGTGAGATGCAGAGGATACCTTGGTCTACAAAGCTTGTTCAGCTACAGAGAGAGGCTGCATACCTTGGATATGTCCCAGATATGTTACATCAGCGTGTAGGGAATTTTAGGGAGGCATCAGCTCATCCCTTCCCTCTATTGGTGGGGTGGGAAGGGCAAGGGATGGGGCTACTGAAGCTGCTGTAGCCAATGAAGTGGAGGTGGGATATGGCCGATGGGCATGCAGAAGGTCCCGCATGTCCCTGGCAAAGTGCCCATCTGTCCTCTGTTTTCTTCTGACAGCCGCTGCAGATCGACGACAATTTCTGCGGCCAGGATTTTAACCAGCCCCTGGGTGGCACTGTCACCATCGAGGGCACCCCGCTCTTCGTGGATAAGGAAGATGGCATGACCTCGGTGGCCGCCTACGACTACAGAGGGCAAACTGTCGTCTTTGCGGGCACACGGAGCGGGAGGATCAAAAAGGTAGGAAAGCTCTCAGTGATGCTGGCGGGGAGGGACCACCTCTTGCCTTGCCAGTCCTTTGAGAGTACAGGTGAGACTGTGCCTCCATCATTGCATGAGTTGGTATGTTGGGGGTAACACGCAAAGAGCCAATGTGAAGCAATTTGCACTCGTGCCTCTTTGCCAACTGAGTTTACAAAAGCTCTGTCTTTTGGAACAGTTATAACCAAGGGAAATTGAGTCCTGGCCACTGGTGTGTGTGAGCCTGTTCTGTCACAGGGCCAGGTGGGTTTGTCCTGTAGCTGCCATGGGCTGGGCTCTGGCCAGATCTGAATGACTTTGCTGTTGACCTGGGCTGGCTGGGTGCGGATGGCTCTAGCCCGGTGTGGAGGAAACTTCCCTTTCTGTACCCTGCCACTGCACAAAAGGTTGCTTGTTGGTGGCAATTAGAAATAGCTCTGTGTGTGCCTTTATCTGCCTGCATCTCCACAGGGCACAGATTTCCTGTTATCATAACATCGTGCCTATAATTACAGCTGTACATGCCCTGTCTAAATACAGCTTGCATTAACTGCATCCTCAGCCTGGGAAGCCAGTGTAAAGGTCCTGGTATGATCTCTGCTAGGGGCAAGAGGACCAGGGCTTGGCTGAGGGGTCTGGCCCATTGTTCTATGAGTTACGAGGTGCTCCAGCACCTGTCCTGTGCACAGCACCCTGCATTTTTCCTGCTTCTCCTGATCTGTGCTGGTCAGGGTGCCCTGGAGGAGGCAAGGTGGATTCCCTGGAAGGAATCAGGAGCAGGATGTAATGGTGGATGATAGTCCCCATATGTCCCACTTGCTCTGCCTCTACTCCCTGTGACCTGTTTGTGGCCCTGCTTATTAGCAGTGTGTTTAGGGGGAAGGAGGGGAACATGTGCAGCGTGTGTTGGGTGCTGGGGTGGGGAGCAGGATGCTGGTGGTCCTCTCCAGCACCACATCCTCTGCTTGGCTTTCTGTGGTCCTTGGTGTGGGGCACGGTGGCGCCAGGGTTGAGCAGGGCTGCGGGGAGCTGACAGAGGCAGCTCATCCTCCCTTCCGGATCGATGAGGGATCCAGGGGGACTGGTGTCGCATTGCTGGCAGCTTCTCCTGCTGCTGGGCTCCAGATGGGAGATTTTAAATGGGAATGGGAATGGGAAAGAAAGGAACATGTGGGAGGAGGGTTTGCAAGCCACGGGATCAGTGTTACACCTCTAGTTCCTTGTTTATCTAGAGGGACTGGCAGTTGATTTTTACACAACAGATTTGGGATTTCCTCTCCTTCATTTTTTCAGTTTTTCTCTGGTCTTTGCACCTTTAGATCCATTTAACAAACAGGGATCTGGGGTGTGTGCCTGGCCATGGTGCAAACTGTAGAGTACAAAGTTGTGGCAGAGGCCAAGACTCGGAGCCCAGCTGTGGTTTGAGCATCCCTCTCCTCCAGGGCTTTCATCACTTACTTTCCTGTTTTCTAAACTCTGTGCACCAGAGAGCTGATCTGGCTCTCTGGCCCTGTAGGACAGGGGAACAAAGAATTCTGAGTCCTGTCCTGGCGTTGGAATGCTGGGCAGGTTTTGTAGTCTTCTGCTTGGAGCTCCCAAGCCCCTTTGGTGTGCAGGGGTCTCTGATGACAGAGTGGGAGCACTTTGAAGGCTCCAAACCCTGTGTTGCCAGGTCTCCTTCATGTTCCTTGCTGTGACCTTGGGGTGGGTAGCTCAGCCTTTCTGCCGCAGCCCCTGCCTGGCTGCCCAGTGAAATGCTGCCTCAGCAGCTACCTGATCCTGCTGCATGCCTGCTGGTGGGGCCAGAGGGAGGGAATGGCTCCCTGCTGCTTGAGAAGCATGAGGAGGAAGGCTGCTGACCTGTTTCTGAGTGGTGCCAACATGTCTTCTATTATGGGTACAGCAGTGTGATCAAGGTGGTTTCCCCACGCAGAGGGTGAGGGAGAGGTGCATGCCCCAGCAGTGGTCACAATCCCTCTGCTTTGAAGCAATTGACGTTTCCATCATCCCCTTGGCAAGCACCTAAGTTAGGCTTGGTGCAGCCTGGTGGCTTCTCTGCCCTCCTGCCTGTCCCACTTACCCTTTCTGGCACACCCTGGCATCCCCTCTGGGGAGAGAGGGCTGCGCTGACAGCTGGGTGCTCCTCTCCCCAATCCCAGGAGCCCTGTGAATGATGCTGCTCTGCTGCAGGGGCACTGATCTCGCCATCTGGGCTGGGGTAAGGTCAGGGCAGAGTCACTGCTGTGTCTGGATTTTCCTTGGATGGCAGCTCCCATATCCAGCATTTGTCCAGGCTGTTGTGTGCAGACAGAGCCTCCCTTTGTCCCCCCCCAAAAGCTACACAAGCCTCTGTCTGCCCTGCAGCCTCTCCCCAGCCCTGCTGCCAACAGTTGCTGCTGTGAGGCTGGGGTGGTGGGCAGCACCTGCTGCCACCGCAGCTGCAGGGAGACCCTAATTTTGGTTGGGGGTGTTTGGAAAGATAATGCAAGCAATGTCAGAGTTGCAAACCTGGCAATGGGACAGGGTCTGTGGGCTGAGTTGGGGAGGCACTGGAGGAGGTGGAGATAGGGGACCCCAAGCAGGATGCTCAAGTTGCAGCAGTGAAGGCCATGGCAGCCTGCTCACAGCCTGTCCCCGCAGGGTTATCAGGCAGGCAGAGTTATCTTTGGCTGGCCCTGAGTTATGTGCAGAGGCCGGACTTGGAAAGCCCTGGGCCCCGCGTGCTCGTTGTCCTCTGTGCCAGCAGTCATGGGACTGGGGCGCTCGGGGGATTCCTGGCGCTGCCTGGGTGAGCAGCGTGTGGGGATGACTTCTCACGCTGCTGGGGCTGGCGGTGAGCCACTTCCTCCACGCTCCCGAGCTGGTGCGTCAGGGACCCGGCTGTGCACCCCGTGGTCTGAGGATGCTGTGGATGGGGAAGTGACGTGGGAATGTGAGCCACGAGTATGCTGTGGTGGGGATGTCCAGGGGATATTTGTGCAATGCCTGGATTTTCCCTGGAAGAAAACCTAGAAATTACCTGTCCTCACTGGACAATCTTTTGCTGGGCAGTTGTCATTTTCCCAGGTTGTGTTTCCTGTTCTTTGAGTGGACAGAAAGCTGCATGCGTAAAGGCAATGGGAGTGCTCAGTCACCTGCTGGAAAGGCACATTTGACACTGCACCTGTAGTTACCTCTTAACCAGTGCATCCCAAGGACTCTCTATTGTGTGTGCTTTGATGTGTTGTATGGAGAGAAAGAGGAAGGATAATGCTGGAAGGGCTGTAATGGTGCAACCCCCTCCCCAGTAACTGTGCTGGGCTGGGCTGGTGACTCTGAGCCGGGGCAGTGGGGCATCCTGGGAGGTGCAGCACAGAGACACGACTGCCCTTGTTAGTTTGCCATCTGCTCCTCGTTATGCAAACAAGGGACTGCCTTAGGGCTTCACTGAGCTCCAGTGTGGCCCTCGTGGGTTGACCCAGTTTTGGGTTCTGTCTGGTTATTTTTGGGGGAATGACCTGAGCTCCTTTCTCAAAGCGGTTGGTGGCTCCACTGCTGTGGAGCAAGAAGGCTGCAATCTCTCCCTCCTGCCACAGACCCTCAGGAGATACCCAGCACCACCTGGGATCGAAATGCTGGAAATGTGGGCGTAGTTACAGGATGGTGCAGCCAGCACATCCCAGCCAGGACAACACTGGACTACACATCCCTCACACCCAGCCAAGCTCTTGCTTTCTGAGGGTTATCTGGCTACCAAGTCACCACTGCAATCTGGGCAGCTCCCTGCCCTGTCAGGAAAGCAGCTGGCTCTGGGGTGAGGCTTCATGCCTCACATGCATCAGGACATGTCTCCGTTGGGAATCTGCTCCCCCCCCCCCGGGGCTCACGCTTGCTGCAGCTTGTTTATTCTCTCCCACGGAAAGCACGGCTGAGCTGGCCTCGTGTCTGTCTTCTTTGGCTCCTCCACTTCAAGAATAACAAACTCTTCGTGCTAAGTGGGTCACCCTCATCCTTACACAGTGGGATGTGATGCTCCTGTCCTGTCCTGGGGAGGGTCAAGGGGCTCCTGTGCTACCCTCTGTCCTCCCCTGTGCTTCAGGGAACAGATTTGGCATCCTTTAGAGAAGGATGCTTCAATGTGTTCCAGCCCTTGATGTGTCTGAGTGGTATGGCCCAAAAATAGGTGCTATGGGGAGGGGAAGCTGCTGACTGAAGGCTTTTTGGGAATTTCACTGTTGGTTGCTGGCTCTCTTCCCATCACAAAAGCCCCCATATGTCAGCCTCTTGGGTATGATGCATGACCTGATCGTGGTCCACATGAGCTGGAAGGAGAAGCTGCCAGGCTCCCTGCCCACTCTGCCGGTCCCCGTCCCCGCGGGGACCCGCGGGTCTTTTTTATATCACCCTCTGCTTAGTGCTCAGGGTAAGCCACTAGGGCTTAGAAGGGTCCCTTTGTGTCGCGGTGGCTGAAATCTGGCTTTTGGAGTGAGCAGGAGGGCTCAGCCTCCCTCGTGACCCTACTGCTGCCTACCCTATTTACTGCCTGCACCTCGGCAGGCTTTTGGAGGGGGAGGGGCAGGTTTGAGGCATGAAGCCTGCCCTAGCCCTGGTGGTGTCAGCCAGTGACCCTTGAGGACTCATTGAGCGTCGGCCCCGATGCAGCCCCTGGAAATCCTCTCCTGCCCGTGTTGCTGCCTCTCTCCAGCTGGCTGTCCAGCACAAGGGCCTTTTGTTCCTTCTGCCTCTTCCCTCTGCCCTCTCCTACTCCATCCCCATCCCATCCGATGGGGACCCTTCACTCCCTCTTCATACGCACACAGTTCCCTAAGACGCCTGCGCCCAGCCCTGGGAGGAAGATGTGCTCCTTGGAGCGTGCATCCGCGCCTCTCCCCAGTCAATGGCAGTAATTTTATTGGCATGACAAGGTAGCCGACGGTTGCCAAAGTGAATCCATCAAATACCTCTTGGCGGCTCCCCACCCCCTCGAGAGCTCTTGCTGGAGTCGTTAAGCTGTTTTAATCAAGGTGGAGGCTGGAGAGCTGCCGCGTTAAGTGGATGAGGTAGTGGGAAGGGGTGGCAGAGCCCTCCCTGTCCCCCCAGTCGCGGCGGGGAGCGCTCGGCAGCGCCCCGTTCCTACTCAGCAGGAAGGGGCCCTGCTTGCCAGCGTCGTGCTTTGTTGAGCCGCCCGGCTCTGAACAGGATGTTTCATTGTTGGAGGAAACAATTAGAAATTCATCGCGAACCGCTGGCCTTGGGGACTGGCCGGGGCGGCGGGGCAGGGGCTGCAGGCAGCTGCCAGCTTCGTCCTCGAGTGACTTCTGGAGGGGGTTGTTGCCGATATTCCTGCTCCTGCCTCCTGCGAGATGGATAGGGCTGAACCTTTCCACGCTTCTGTCTTTCCGAGGGATGCTCCAGAACGCTCAGGAAGCCTTGGGGAAGGAGAGGGAAGGTGCCAGTGGGCTCCCTGCCCCTAAACCTCTCTCCTTCTGCCTCTGTGCCCCCAGGCTTTTTGACTCACAAACTATAACTCTTTTTTGCTTTCTTATTTTTTTTTTCCCCTCCATCTGCTCTGCACTCTGCACAAAGCCAGCAGGTGAGCGAGGGCGGGGAGCCTGGCACCCGTCCAGCCGGGGAGGCAGCAGCAGCCAGCCCTGCTCCAACCTTCCCTGCCAAAAGTGCTGACGGTGCACGTCTCGCCTTGCCCTGGCTCCGGCGCCCGCAGGCAGTGTGCCGCCTAACCCCATCCATCAGTCCGCAGCCAACGGGGAAGGCAGCGCTGCCGCCGGCTTTGCTGGTGTCAGGGCAAGGTGACTTTCGGGAGCAATGCATTGCAGAATCTGGAGGAGGCTCAGGGATGGAGGCAGATCCTGAAAACCCCGTGTCTTCAGAAGGGCTGCTGGGTGTGAACCTGGCTTCTAATGTGCCCCAAGAAAGGGGTCCGAGGGCAAGATGCCTCTCAGCAGTCCCCTGAGCCAGCTTGTGCTGCCCCATGGGGTGTGCTTAGAAGCTGGTGGGTTTCTGCAAGCCACACACAGCAACATTGCCTTTGCAGCTCTCCCCTGCAGAACATTCCATGTCCTGGCAGGGGCTGCCAGTTTGGAAAGAGAGGGGAAATAGGGCTGTGAAGGAACGCATCCAAGAGCCTCCATGTTTGTGCCTGTGTGCCATTGCTGGTCCTGTCTTGTGTTGCAGGGGTGGTTAAGGCAGTGGTGACCATGGCTCAGCAGCACTGGGAGAGCAAGGTGGAAGAGTGATGGTTTGGGGTCACTGGTGGGGACTCTGAGCCCCTCTAAACCTCTGGGCAAGTCACTGGGGGCCTGGATTAGGAAAAGGCATGTGTGGACTCGCCCATCACTAGAGACATGCGGTGCTGGCAGTGAACACTGAGTTTTCTCTCCCTGCTGTTGGGATTGATTTGGTTGGTGAAGCATGAAGCTGCTCAGCATTTTCTTCTGCATCTCTCTGGGGCTGTGGCCCCTGCCTGTGGCCCCTATTCTACTGGGAAGAGCAGAAGCATAACTCTTGCTTTGAAACTTGCTCTGTGGTGGCCCCATGGGGATGGGACAGGGTGAAAAGCCACCCCATTGAGATGAAAATGAGCTGGGAGGTCCCATCTCTGTTGGGTCCCTCCTGTTGAAGTCATTGTGCCTATTCACTGGCATAAATGCTGACTAATTTTGGCTTTTTGGGTGGGAGAATAGCTCAGCCTCCCACTAAAGGCAGGAAAGAAGAGGGAGTATGTGGCAAGCTCATGGCTCATCAGGCAAGCAGTGGTTGGGGAGGCAGAGGCTGTGGGTATGCCTGGGTGGGAAGGGACTGTGCTAGTGTCCTGCCATGCCTTTGTGCAGCTCCGTTAACCCAGATTTGACAGTGCCTGAGGAATTTGTCCAGTGCCAGTGGCCTGCTGGAGGAGGGACCAAGATGGTTTTGGTGTCGTCTGGGTCCTCACATACCCCAGCACTGTCTCAGGTAGAGACCTGACAGTGGAGAAGGCCAGCCATGCTCAGTCCCTGTAGGCTGACCTCCTTGCTTCTCCCCTCTGAACTGGGAGGAAAATCTGACATAGATTGAGAGGGGTGAAGGTGCAATGTGACACTTGGGGATGCAGACAGCTGGAGCCCATCATCCATCTCTGAGGCTGTGAGACATGGGGTTGCTCATTCATCTCCACTGCAGGTCCAGGAGGGGATGGTGCTCAGCCCCAGGGCGTTCAGAAGAGCTACTCTCTGGCCTCTGTTATCCCTTGCCCTTGTTAATTATAGGCTTTTCTGAAATGGAGCTGGAGGAAGGATGGTAAGCAGCCTGGTACTGATGCGGAAGGCAGCAGGAAGGTGCTCTGTGGGATTGGCATTGTGAGAAGAAATACAGAGGTGGAGGATAGGAGCAGGAGCTGGGTGTAGACCCCCTTTTTCTCCTTGGAGATGGCCTTGTTGGGTGACAAGATATGGGAGCAGAGTTAAACCCAGTCCTGTCAAGTATCCAAAAAGCACCCAAGATAGGACCAGAGTGCTCAGCCTTCATCTTGCCTGGGTCATACTTAGCCTGTGTGATACAAGGCAAGCAAACTGTGCTGGTAATCCTGCCCGGCCTCCTGGGTAACAAAATATCTGGGAGCTTTGTGCATCAAAGGGCAATGCAGCTGGAGCCACAGCACCAGAAGTTTAGACATGCCACCTGGCTGTGGAAAGGGGTCTCCTGGCCTCGAGGGTGTGCATGCTAATCCTGGCTTAGGCCACAATAGCAAGGGTAATGCCAAACATTTCACATGGTGGCACCTCACGATGAAATGCGTTTGGTGAGCTCTCATTTTAATCCCTTGACTGGATGCAGCTGTGTGGCTGAGGGTGAAATGGAGTAGGCTGCTGGGCAGAGCTGGGGTGGTGTAACAGGGAAGAGCATCTCAGGAGGAGCATCAGAGCTCCAATTGTAAACATGTCCCATTCTTACTTGTTTTCTCTGTTTTCTTCCCTTTTATCTCTCCTACCCCCACAAGTGTGGGAAACAGCTCTGTCTGCTGCACACCAGCCCTATGTTCTTCCTCTCCTACTTTGATGGGTCCTCGAGGTTCCCATATCTCACCTCTGACTGATTGGAGGAGTGACGTTGAAGGGTTTTGCACCGAATTAAACCTTCCTGAACCCTCCCCAGCTGCTTCCAAGCTAGGGCTTTTCCCTATAAGCCCTCCCTCTCCCTTTCCTTACCCATCGCAATTTGGCTGAGACTGGAATGGAAGAGCAGGGTTGCAGCAAGGCATGGCAGGGAATGTGATGGGCAAGGGGAGTGCCATTGTTTGGGGGTTGGCGCTGGATTTTGGGGCCCTCCAGTGCTTTCCCTGGGTGGCCTGTGCTGTACCAGAGCTGATCTGGCACCTCCCTACTCTTTGTGCTCCCATGGACCAGCTGCTGGCACGAAACCTCCCCATGGCAGCGAGAGCAATTGTCTACATAGGAAGCAATAGTGGGAAAGTTTTATTTAATGAGTGCTTAGTTCTTTTAATACTATTTAGCAGCTGGAGAGAAGGAAGAGAGCCAGCACCGTGTGACAGGCTGGCTCTCTGCAGAGTGCAGGCAAGCTGAGGTGGTGAGGAGCTTCACTATGGTCTCTCAGAGCAAGGTAGGACAATGTGATAGTGCTTTGATTTTGCCACGCTCTGTGCTCTTGAGGGCAGCATTGGTCGGTTGCTCTGTGCTGAAACAGAACTGGCATGGCTAGGCTGCTCAGTGCAGGGATGCAGGGGTTGCAAGGATGGGTCATGCTGGTAGAGCTGATGCTGGAGGAAGCATCTCCCTCCTGCTGTAATCCCTGTACGGGCAAAGGAAATGATGCTGGGCTGAAAAAAGCCTGCATGGTTTTTATTAGCTACAACCCTAATGATGTATTTTGGATTGCTCTCTTGTGTAGATAAAATTTACCAGACCTTGAACAAAGGGGGAAAAAAAAGAGCCTCTGTGACCTTGAAGCTGTTCCTTCACTTGTCTTCATTTCATTCCCCTCGGCTGGGGACGTGGGTCAGTTTTGGGTGCTATTTATAGTCTGCTTTGCTCGACGGTTTTCTTTACAAAGCGAAAGGTTGTCACCTTTGTTTCTGATACTGCAGAGAGGAGATGCTCAAGGGAAAAGGAAGAATAAATGAGAAATTTTGCAGAGTGTTCCCGTGTGTGGCAAAGCTTTGTAATCTGGAAAGATCAAAAAGCACTGGATTGGCCACGCTGAGCTCCTCCTGTGGACATAGTCACAGTTCATGATGCCTGAAAAGGTACAGGATAATGCTCTGCCTTGCTGGCTGGTGGCTTCTGGGACCAGATGAAACCTTTATCCACTCCAAAAGAGTGATGCTTTCTCTTCCCAGGCTGTTTGGCTCACTTCTTCATGTCTGGCACGGTTGGCTTTGCTTGAAACAGCATGTTAGCTTAATTCTTCCCTTCTCCCTCCTCTGTGAAGGAAGCCCTGACTGTGTTTCCCACCTTCACTGGAGCTGCCTGCCCGCAGGAGCCCTGCTGCTGAAATGGCATCACTTGCCTGTGCCCACATCCCCTCCTCCGGCCTCATCCCGTACTGACAGGGTTGTTGAAACAATAAGTGTTGCCATAATTTAATTCTCAGGCAAACAATAGTCCAGGGACAATGTTAAATTCAAGAAACTGGCTTAATGCGATGGCATTTAATGAAACAATTAGTGCAGCAGTGTGGCTGTGTGTGGCTCTGGGGTAGTGGGGATGCTGCTCCATCCCACCCATGGTCCCTTCCTGGGGACAAGCTGGGGAAAGGTTGGCCCTCTGGGGAAAATGAGGTTGTTCCCCAGGCTGGGTGTGCTCTTGGGCTGCAGCTTTCTTGTCCTGCTCCTTGATGGTGCTGCGGTGCAGGCTGATTGCTGGTGGGTCCAAATTCCAAAACTCCATGGTTTGGCTGAGAGGGAGAAGGTTAATGAGAGTGTTCTGGGGCAGGAGTGAGCTTGGTCTCTGCAGGCTTTGCCTTCCCTGATCCTTTCCTTCCTTTGCCTGGAACCCCAGAAAGGTCACTTCAGCTCCCAGCCAAGGCAAAGGGTGGAAGGAGGGGAGTGTCCTTGCAAGGGAGGCTTTTTGCTGAGGGATGGCCAAGCACGGGATTGTCCCTTGGCTGGGCACTAGTGGAGGGTTTGGCAATGGTCCAGGTAAAGGCCTCCTGGCCACACTGCTGCTGATCTCCAGCTGCTCCTGGAGAACTCTTGTCACTGTTGGACTCTGGGATGCCTCTGGGCTAGGGCAGGCAGAGTGGGAAGAGGAGCCGTTTCCTTGTGCTGGGTCTGCATCTTGGATGGTACCTATGTGAACATGCTGTCACCCCCCCAACCTGTGCTTTGGGGCACCAGATTGAAGCCTCAATGGCTGTAGCACCCCAACTCCCATGTATGCAGCACTGGCTCTTCCCGAGGGCACTTGCCTTCAGGCTGCAGTACCCGTGGGACTGTTAAGTGAGACTGTTCCATTTGTAGCAAGAGTGCTGTGGGAGTACATGCTTGGCTTTGGGTGAGGGTTACAGCAGGTGAGAAGCAGCAGTTTGGAGAGCAGAGAGCCTGGCTGCTTGCTCCAGGGCTGGGTTGAATTTGTGCCACCCCACCAGCATCCCTTGGGCACCCTGGCACCAGTAACATGTCCAGAAGAGGCTTCCCTGCTGTTTCTTTCCCCTCAGTGATTGAAAGAGCCCTGTAGATCTTAATTATGTGCTGGCATCCACAGAGCAAACCTGGTGCTGCTGTAGCTGGAGGCTTAATGCTGGCAATGCCACTCACTGGGCCTAGTGGCTGCTGAGGCAAGCAGCTTCCTTGCCTTTTTAGGGACAATTCCTCCTTGCTAGATTGGCAGACCTCTGGAGCCACATGGGTAGGAACTGGGGCAGTGGTGGGCGAAGGGATGATGTTCAATATATGTGTGGATGATTTCACTGTGGCTGTTTTTCAGTCAGGCTGGAGGAGTGCACAGATGGAGACACATAGATGCCATCTCCTCACCCTGACAGAGACAACATCCATGTGTCTCCAACAGGGCTTTTCTCACCTGCAGAAGTCCTCCTTGACTCTCTTACATCCTCCTAATCCTCCTAGCAGCGACCTCTACTAAAACCTGAGCATCACCAAACTTGTGTCACTGGTGATGCTTTTCCGAACTGGGACTTAAATCTAGATTTTTCACTGCAAGACACAGCAAAATCTTCCCAGTGGTGGATTTCTGAGCTTGTGGACTAGCTTGAGGTCTGTGGGGCAGTTTGCAGTCTTGGAAGCTGTGAATGCAGAAGGTTTGCTGGTCTCAGTGCCTGGTGGTTCCTGTTCCATGGCTTTGTTGTGCTTTTTTTTTTTTTTTTTTTTTTTTTAACTGGTGGCGGCGGAACAAAAAAAAAAAAAAACAGGGAGGAAAAACATGATGCAGTTTTGCTGTGCATGTGTGTGTATACATATATCTGTGTCTGTTTTTCTTTAAAAGCTTCCAGAAATAGGTCTGTCTTGGCCAGGGTGACTGTGTCTGTAATTAGCTTTGGAAAGTGGGTGTCTTAGTGAGGCTGGTACATTTGCAGCCACGAAGAAAAGGCTCAGCATTGCTGGCAAGGAAGTTGGGGTGCGAGACCTCAGGAGTGCTGGGAATGGCTGGAGGGTAGAGAGGTGCAGGCAGTGGGCTCCTACAGTGTGCTCTGTACCAGCCTCTGCCCCTCTAGGATGGTAACCTGTACTAGTGGGAGGTGTCCCTGCCTGTGGCAGGGGGTTGGAACTAGATGATCCTTGAGGTCCCTTCCCTCCTTACCATTCTATGATTCTATGAAATGTTGGATGGAGTTGGGCTCACTATCTGTTTTTCCTGGTTATCCCTTTCACGCTTGTTTTCCTGGGGGTATGTGAGGTGTGTGTGATACCTCTGATGGATTTTTTGAGAAACGAGTAAAATCTTCTAAAAAGACCCCAACCCCCCAAAACTACACCTTGCCTGCATGGCCCTTGCCAGCTGATTCCCACCCTGTGCGAGGGATGGAAACTTCCCAAATTGAATTCTCCGTTTATTTCCCCAGGGTTTCTCCATGTAACTCTCCCTCTCTTTCTGGTACATTTATGAGCCTCCAGGGATCTGTTTTTACACTCAATGTTTAAAATTAAAGACGTGTTTCTCTTCTAGAAGGTGAGATAAACACTCCCCGTCTCAGCTAGGGGTTTCCTTCCTGACTTTCCTTACACACACCCCACACCCCTGCCCCTGAAATTTGCTGGTGGGAAAGAGTGAGCCTGTGGCTGGAGCAAATCAGCTGGGAATGAGATGCCTGGGCTGGGCCTTCCTCCCACGGGGTCCAGTCCACTGCAACGTGGGATGTGTGAGCTTTGGCTTCTTCCTCCAGCTGCTTCATGTTTCCAAAGAGGGAAAAAATTGCTACCTTTGGCATGGGGTGGATGGAAGAGGAGGGAAAGGGAACTGGAAATGTGCTTGCTTCAGCTTCAAGTATGGTCCATCTTGGTGACTAAGGACTTAAAGTGTGATGATGCCATCCCACCTCTCCTCTGTAGGAAGGCACAGTAAATTGCAGTAACTCTGCTGTACGGCAGTGTCTGTTTCTGGCCTGAGGCTGTGCAGGGGCTGGCACAGCCTGTGGTGGCACCTACAACCTGTGGTCCCCATGGGGTGTGCTGCTTGGGCTACCTTGAGTGTGTCCCCCTGCAACTTGTGCCCTCTTGAGCTGCTGATCCCAGAGGTAGAAAGCAACTGCATTCTACTAGCTTAAGGAAAGATGGAGGATCTTAGTCTGTGTCTCTTCACATGAGCATCACTGTTTACCTTCCTCTCTTCAGCTCGTTCTTTCAGATGGCAGTTGAGGATGCCTTTCTGCCTGCTGCCTGCTTGCTCAGGCTGCTGAAGTGAGACCTGGGCTTTATTCTGGAAATGGAAACAATTAAAGAGTGTGCAAGCAGTTCTGTCCCTCCCCAGCACCATATCCGCCCAGGTGGCTGTTGCTGCCTCTCTTCTGGGATGGAAACATCTCCGCTCACCTCTGCTCAGCTTTGTTTCCCCACTCCTGCATGTGCTGCTGCACTTATGTGTGTGTCCTCACTGCTGTGCTGTGAAAGCTTTGGCAACCAGCCCAAATCCCCAAGAACACAAATTTTCAGCTGAGACTTGGCCTATAGTGCATTTCTGGGACAGGGCTGGGGTTGATACCATGTACCTGTGATGCTGGGCATTTTTGCAAGCATCTAGTGAGCTCTAGACACCCTTGATGTCCCTGCCTGGGCGGCAGCTCTTGCCGGCCAAGCCTGTTGAGTCAAAACTGTTGTTTCTGACCCCCCTAACCTCCCTAATTCTGTTTATGCTCATGAGCATGGAGAAACAGAGAGAGCGACCAGACCTTTTTCTTTTTAATGGGTTTCAAGTTTCTGGTGATGTTTTTCATCAGGAAAATGATAGTTGCATAGAAGCAGTTAATTGGAGGAAAAGTTTAGGTAATAAATGTCAAGAATGTTTCAAGGATGGTTTGGATGAAATACATTTCTTTAAAGCCTCCCAGCAAAAACAAAAACCTTGCCCTATTTTGAACCTTGCTGAAGAGAAACAACTTCAAAACTCCAATTTTCTCTTTTGTGTGTGTGTGTGTGTAATGTTTAAGTGCTTTTTTTCTCCCCTCAGCCTGTGCTCTTTAAACAAAGCATGTGTTTTCCTGGCACAGCTCCCCAGGGGCAGCTCTGCTGGAGTGGAGAGCAGGGGCTGCAGAGGTGACGGCTGGACAAGTCCAGGCAAGTCCTGATTTTTGGCAGGAGCTGGACTCCTCCATATTTCGGGGGTGGGGCTGGGAGATGGACTGTGGTCAGTTCGGTTTCCTGCCTGTGTTTCCCATTTCTCCTCTGAAACATGCCAGCTGTGGATGGTGATGCCCACGGCCAAAAGGAGGAGCAAGCTACAGGCATGCGCAGAGTACTTTGGTATCCTGGGGCAGAAGGTGAAAAAGGAAAAGAATTAATGCTCCAGAATGGTGCAGGGGCCTTGGCTGCCTCTCCCTGTGCAGCCACGCTCTGTGTCTCGTGGATTGTTGGTAACCTTGCTGTGCCTCTTGCTTCCTTAAGCGAGTGAGGGCTTGAGGAGGTTGGCATTAAAAAAAAAAAAAAAAAAAGGGATGAGGAAGATGATTTCCTAGGAGGGGATATTTGTCTTTGTGCATGGTCTGAAACACCCCTGGGATGATGAGGCTGCCTGAATCTGCCTGGAAGCTCTGCTCACCCCAGCGCGGTCGAGCCCTGCTGCGCGCTGCCTTCCAGCCACAGCCGTACCTTCGGCCCCAGCTGCGGGGCTCGGTGCTGGTGTGTTTTTCATACAGGCTCTTAATCACATACAGGATGTTTCTGTTTGTTCAAGCAATGAAATCACACAAACAACCCAGCCTCAGTTTGGCTTTCGTGGAGCATCAGCTGCTCGACCCAAATCCTAGGCAGAGCCGGAGCGATCCTCCCCTCTCCTCCTCTGGCTCTCCACCCGGCAGCGCGGCAAGAGCGCGCCTTTCATGTCGTAGACATGCCCTGGAAAGCTGCCCAGCACCGGGGACGGGATTAGATTAGGGCTGGGAGCTGAGGCTGACTCATCGCTGGGGTTTGCGCTTGGCCGAGGCGCTGGCAGCAGCATCTCGCGGGAGCTCCAGCGGGAGACCTTGAGCTGGGACCAGGCCCCCACGTCTTGGGGCTTTGGTTGCAGGCAGGCTCTGTGTGAGCAGTGATTGCCAGCTCAGATCCACTCCTAAGAAGAGCGCGGTTGCCTTGTGAGTGGGTTAGAGGTGGGTTGCAAGGAGCATCTCTCTCGTTCCTGGGCTCTGGGGTTGTGTTGTTGCACGACCCCAAGCCCCCAGCCTTGCTTGGGAACATTGCAGACCAGCCACTGTGTCGTAGTCTTTTGCTTTGAGCTTCATCCGTCGGGGTATTGAGCATAAGGAGAGAAGGAATGCATCAGGATGGATCGAAATGAAAAAACACCCTGACTTTTCTTGCCCCTGTTGTGCACATTGGTCCTGTTGCTGCTGTTTCCATGGCAAAGCAGCGGGCCCATAACCCAGCCCGCTCCGTGCTCCTCACTGTTTGCATGAGCAAAAATCCTTGGAGATGATGAGAATAATTTAAGAAGCCATTAACGAGAGCGGGAGAAACAACGGAGGAGCTGGAGCAGGGTCGGGGTGGGGGCGCAGGGAGGCAGGGCTGGTTTTTGGCAGGGAGCAGGTCACGTTGGCAGCCTGCTCGCCTCGCCTTAGATGTGTTATGAAGTTTTGGAGGTTGCTTGAAAAATGTCTGGGGAGCAGTGGCGAGCCAAGCGGGCCACGGGCCAGCTCACAGCTAAACATGTTGTTGTGTAAAATTGCAGTCAATTAATTTAAGACCTGCCAATTTCAACTGCAGAGCACTAGGAGGCTCTGTCTTTTCAATGGGATAAAAGGGGGGATGGGAAGATTACTTTTCAGCACTTGGAAGGGCAAATAGTGATCCTCTGCTCAATCCTTCAAAGTATCTCCTCTCTGCTCCTTTTGGTTGTGGTAAACTTGCTGCCATTGAGGTTAAAGGTCCTTCTGCTGTGTGCCATGGGGTCTGGCATGGTTGAAGGCCAGTGGCCGTTTCAGGGCCTGGGGAGGCACTGGCTGTGGGGAGATGACCCTTTGGCTTTGCAGTGGTTCCCCACCACAGCCCCATGGGGAGCATCCCCTCCTTCTTCCCCAGACATCTGATCACGCAAGACTGGTCTGATCCTTGACATGTTAGGTGGTATGCTGCCTGTCTGTAAGAGAGGAGGAGCTGTAAAAAGTAACCTGAAGAGATGCCTTGTGTACTCTGCCTGCCAGCCTAGAGGTCAGAACTATCATTCATGATAGGGTGATGCATAGACTGGTACCAACCATTCGAGAAAACCTGCCCTGGAGAGCTGACAGCCAAGTGAGCACAGTGTCTGAACCCCAGAAGGGCTTATGCCTCCCTTATGTGGTGGCAGTGACATGGTGCTGCTCTGCAGCGCTCCTCTCTCAGGATGTGCCCCATGCCAGCTGCTCCCTCTGCCCATTGTACTCTCATACTCTGGACCTGAGTATAGCATTTGACTCTGTCCCACATGACATCCTGGTCACCAAACTGGAAAAACATGGACTTGATGGGNCTCTTCAGCCTGGAGAAGAGAAGGTTTTGAGGAGACCTTATAGTAGTCTTCCAGTATTTGAAGGGGGCCTGCAGGAGGGCTGGGGAGGGATTATTTACAAGGTCTTGTAATGACAGGATGAGGAGTAATGGGTTTAAACTGGCAGAGGGGAGATTGAGACTGGATGTTAGGAGGAAGTTCTTTGCAGTGAGGGTGGTGAGGCACTGGCACAGGTTGCCCAGGGAGGTTGTGGATGCTCCCTCTCTGGAGGTGTTCAAGGCCAGGTTGGATGAGGCTTTGAGTGATCTGTATTAGTGGGAGGTGTCCCTGCCTATGGTGGTGGGTTGGAACTGGATGATCTTTGAGGTCCCTTCCAACCTTACCATTCTATGGTTCTGTGATTCTGTGCTATGGGAGTGTGGCACCTCTGGCAAGGGGACCTTGCTGGAACCTCCAGCTGGTGTTTCATTGCATTTGCTGCAACCTTCATTAGAAAAGCATGCCCTAGGTTTTGCAGAGCAGTGTGTCTGCAAGCTGGCCTTTTGTTGGGATTAGTTTTTTTCCTTGTTACTTTTTTCTTGGTTTACAGCTGAGTGAAACCTGTGAGAAAGCTTAGCTCTGCTTGTGAGTAACAGTCATGGGACTGGCAGGCGAGGCAGCTTTGGCTGTTCCCTTTGGCCTGCTCGCAGCCAGCAGCAGGGCTGAGCAAGAAGAGGAGCTTGTTCTACATGGGACTTGTGCCTCTCTGGCTGTGGCTCAGCCCTCTCCTGTCCTTATCCTGACTTTTTTTCTCCATTTCTGAAAACCCCTTAGCATAGATTTATATATATGTGTGTGTGTGTCTGTCCTTCCTGTGTTCCCATCCCTGGGCTTTTATCATAGCCTCAGCCACCATGGCTCTGTGTTCCCAGACAAATTCCCCAACTGCTGCTGCTTTTTTTTTTTTTTAATTCACCACCAGTGTTTGTGCTTTTCTGTGCAAGGGCCTTGTTCTGGCTTCAGTGCACGGAGCTGCCACACATCCCCTCAGGGTTGCAGACCTGCTGCTCCTCATTGCTGGGAGAAGAGATTTTGGAGGTAGGTCTCTCTAGAGCCAGGCTCTACCGCATAGGCACTGCTGTCTGTGGACTTCCCCAGAATATATGAAGTGTAATTTCCTCCTGCTTTGCCGGGAGCTTGTTAATATTTCACTGGGACACGGGGGCAGCCTGAAAAGCCTGTGCTTCAAAGAAGGGCAGCTTTCAGCAGCTCTGGGGTTAGCTTTTGGTTTCCCAATCTCTTGCTACAACTCGTTCTGTGGTTTTCAAAACTAGGTAAAAAACCACTCAGCAGAGGAGAAAGCCCAGGCAAAGTCCTCCATTGCCTGTATGCCACTGCCTTGCCTAGCTGGGCTGTGGGTCTAGTATCTGCACAGCTCCACTCTTGCATTGGCATTCAGTAAAAAATATATAAATTCACCATAGTTAAGGGAGGAAGACTGTCTGGAGGCCTTGTGAGCCCACTTGGGTTTGAAACGGCCAGTTAGAACCATGTGCAGCCCAGCTGTGTACTACTGATGCCAGCATGATGCTTAGGAAGGGCTGCTGGTGAGGTGCATTTTAGGAATGACTTTTTGGGGACTTACTTTTGCCTGGTCTTGGACTCCACAAATCGGAGGAGGATTGGCCCTCCAGGAGCAATAACAGAAGAATTACTGCATTGCATGGGCGTCTTTATGTGTTTTTTAAACCGTGCCTTCTAATTATAAATAATGGCTGTGATATGAGATATGATTATGATGGATGGTGATTCTGTATTCCGTCTGCATTAGCGGCTTTAACCTTGCTGGGGTAATTATGTCTCATTTCAAATTCTGATACTATTTATTTGAGGTAGGGGACTGGGAATTTAATTTCTACTGCTTTGTCTTTTAGTGTTATTATTATTTGAAAAGGATACCTTCGTGAAATTGTTTTTTAATCATTCCCTCCAGTTGGCAGCACCAGTTCATTAATATTTTTCAGGGCCCATGTGGGGTTGTTCTAGAGATATTTGTAGATGTTTCAGGGGTATGTGCAGCTGAGGGCTGATGTGTAGGACAGGAGCTTCTCTTTTGAGACACCTGTGTGCATCCCACTGGCTTTGGTCTTCCCAAAGCAGCTGTCCTCGGCGCTTTGCACTAGTTGCTGCTCTTGACCTTCATGTCTCTGCCAGGCTGGGCTCCTTGCTCACAGAATGCCTCTGGAGGGGTCCAGGCAGGAGCAGGCAGGGCTGAGCCATCGTCCTGCCTTCCCCTCTCACCGTCTTTGACAGCACGTTTAATTAAAAACCACATCAACCCAAAGATTACGCACGTGGTCCTTAATCAGTTTGAAGTCTCCGTGAGAATAAAGTAATTATACTACTCATTTGGTTACAGTAATTAAAACTTTAATTAACATCATTTCCCACCCCTTGGCCTCCCTTTACAGATATTCAGGAATGCAATGGGTGCCTGCCAGGGTTGTGTCTCGGGATAAAGCTGTTTATCCGGGGGCTGTCTCCCCATCGTTGTTTCCACTCCCTCTAGCATCATGCTGGTGAGGTCTAGCCATGCTTGGTGCTTGCCCATCTTTCGCTGGGCTGCTGGGTGCTGATCTGCATCCTTGGCTGGGAACAGCTCCTTGGTCATGATGCAGGCAAGTTTCAGGGAGTGACAGCTCCACTTGAGGTCCCCCAGCAGCAGTGAGGAAGGTGGTAGGTGTTCCTCAGAGATCTTCTGAGAACTTGGATTTGTATGTGTTGTGTGCTCTGGTCTAGTCTTGGCCAGAGCCAACCTTTCAGAGAGCAGCCTTGCATCTCCAAAAGTAATTTATTAGGAAGCTATATGTGCTTTTCATTTCCCATTGCATGGACATGCAAAGTCTGAGGTTACAACTACTTGTGGCAGAGTGCTGTTGTATTTGGAAAGCTCAGGATGGCCTCCAGCCCCCTTTCACCCCAGTTTACCTCTTGGGTGAGCCCTATAGTCACCAAGGGGCTCTGTATTGGCCATCAGGACCCAGCGTTCCCCGACAGCCTGACAAAGGGATTGCTGCCTGGAAAAGCAGGGTGGGGATTTCTGCATCGGTGCCAAAGGAAATCCATGCTGTGTAAAACCTGAGCTCTTAAATATCTTGAGCAGCATCCTTAGGGAAAGCAATCTCTGTATTTAAATCTTCTCAATCTCTCCTTCAAAATTACTTCTATCTGCAGACTGAAGAGCCTTATTTTCATCCTGCTTTTGAAGGGAGAGCCTGCTGCAGAGAAGTGGTTTTCATTGCTCCAGGTTCTGCATGGTGGGGAGCCATGGCACCACAGCTTTTCTCTGGCTTTGCAGAGACGCAGAGGAGGGTGTAGTGTAGCCCGGGATGTGGTTCTTGAGGTGGGAGCTGCTGTAGGAGGGCCAGAGATTTAGGGTGTGGGAACAAAGCCTTAAAACGTAAATGAAAAGTGAGAGCAGAGAATTTAGCAAATATGTCAAGAGCTCAAGGTGGTGCGAGTGAGAGGGTCTGATTTGCAGCAAAATATTTGGAGGCACTCTCCTGTGTGCTCAGCCCGAAGCCAGGCTTAGCTGGCTGTTATCACTGGGAACACCAGGCACAGAACAGCAGAAGATTTCTTCTGTAATCTTGGAGGTGCTTATGTCTGGAGCAGGGACTGTTTTGGAGGAAAGGCAGAGCCTGGAGTTTTAATTGTGGCATGCCAGTAGTGAAGATGGTGATCTAAAAAGAGCGGGGGGAAAAAAAAAAAGAAAGTTTATAAAAAAGTGTGACTAACTTTCTGCCTCTTCCTGATTCCTTACATTCCCATCAAGTGCATTGCATGATGTGTGATTTTGTCATTGAACTTGTAAGAGGTTCTGGATGTGCAGTTCTGCTGCCTGTGCTGGGTGTTAATATTTAATGTTGTTTCTGTGCCGTGTGATATTTAGACTCTGATCGTTTATTGCTTATCAGCTGCTTCTGGGCAGTCTGATGTGATTTGTCCGTGGAGATAAAACACCAGGACAGTCCAGAGCTGCAGAAGCAAGAGGCCTGATGGGTAGGAAGGGATCAAAGTCGTTGTTAAACAGGTAAAGCTGAATCACCTCATGCAGTCAGCGTTGTCCTTCTCCCTGGGTGGAGGTGAACAGGCAGTGGATTTAGCTCCTCTTAGATCCCCCTTGCTGCAATATATCCCTGTGGTAAAAGGCTTTTGGCTTGCACGCCGTGGACGTAGCAGCTGGTGTGCTTACATGGCTGGAGCTCAGTGAATGGGGAGCTGATGAGGTGGGGTTGCAAAATGCTTTAGAGTCTGATGGATGGGTGGATAAATCCTGATGCAGGACATGGTGCAGCCCCACTGAAATGGGGGCTTGGCTCTTGCTGGATCTGTATGTGAGGCCACTGGTGCAGGTGCTGGAGTGGAATAGGGCCCACTGCCAGGGGTACCCTGAAGCAGATTCTGCCCTCCCTGGGGTCTGTCCCTCCACAGCTTCCCCTGTGTGGGCTTTTCTTGCCACTGGCTACTCTATTTGCCACATCAACAGACCCCACCTTGTCCTCAAGCAGCTCCTCTCTTGCTGCTGTGTTGTTTTAGAAACCAGGAAGGAAACAGCTCTTTTCCTGAAGCCGAGGGAGGAGCAGAGGATACAGCTGATCTCCAGCTGTGCTGCAGGCCTGGGAGTTTCTCCATCGTCCCTGCTACATCCCTTTCAAACCCCCACTACCACCTTCCTTGTCCTTTGGGATCCCCTGACAGATCTGAAAAGAGGAGTGTCCCCATTGCTGCTGACAGGCAGCAGGGTTTTGAGTCCTTGGCCGTAGGCATATCCCAAGCAGCCAGGAAGATGAAAGTAGTGGGACAAGCCCTTGGTGTTTGTGTTGGGATTGTCTCAATCTGGTTGATCAAAAGTGTGGTGAGACTTGGAAAGGGAGATTTGTGCTGTTCTGTTGAGGTAAGCAGCATTTTTAGGAGGAAAATAAGTGGTGGTTCAGATTTTCAGGAGACAAAGCAACTTGTAAGCTGTGGAGAGGCTGGGGATGGCAGCTCTGGGTCTGTTCTCCTTGCTAGTTGGTGCAATGGGCTGGATATTGCAGGAGACTGGTAGCCAAGGGTCGGGGCTGGTCACAAGGGGACAGAATGATGCAGTCTCCTTGAGAAACCTGTGCCTTGACAGTGAAGGGATGGCTTTTGTTTGATAAACCAAGTACTGAGTCTTTCAGGTGAGTCCCTTCTTTCTAGGGACTTCTCTGGTACATTTAGATTTTAACTCACCCTTGGCTAGTCATGTGGAATTCAAATCCCCTGATAGCCAGGAGGGTCACATATTGCCATGGCTTCAGTGTGCTTGAGGCCTGTTGAGATGCTTGAGATGCCCACAGTAATTAAAAAATGGGGGGAAAATAATCCTGTATTTCTGTGATATGCTGTGTCCTTCACTGCTGCCACCCAGGGCTTTTTGCCTGCATGGAGGGGAACAGCGGAACATAGAAGATCCCAATCCCATTTTTCTGTGTGTATTTTCTGTTCTTATCTTTCACTTGGCAGGGCTAAACTTTCTTCCCCATCCACTACTGGGCTCTCCCATCTGTGCAGCTCCCTCCTTTCTTCCCGTGGCTTGAGAAGCAGTGGGACCCACTTACATGCCTGTGTTACTCTCTGTTATGAAGTGTAGGGCTGGAGTCCCGCAGTGCATTTATGCTGAAGGCGGCACAACCAGGTGCAGGCACCGTGCTGCTGGGGGAGCAGTTTTGGGATGCTCTGTTGCTTCCTCCATGGGGAGCTGATGCCCAGGTGGCTGCTGTACATCCCCTGCTGGAATGTCCAGGAGCTCCCACCGATTCTCTTTAGCCATGAAGTGTCTCCAAGGTGGAGCCCTTGCACGGCAGCCGGAGTGCATGGGCTCAGTGACTGCACACATGCTCCACGCACAGGTTATTTTGCGTCACCATTGCTTGGCTAAGGGTCAGCAAAGACTGAAGACAGCCATGCTGCTGGGCCACAGCATGATGTGGAGGGGTCCCTGGGGTTCCCTGTCCTATGCCTGCCCTTCACCGTGCTGCTTGGCAGCTGCCAGTGCCTCCTGCCCAGTCCCCGGCAGCCCCCAGGGCAGAGGCTGTCCATTGATTCGCTTGTCGGGGCCCCCCCTCTAACTGCCTCAGCCCTGAGTGATGCTGATTGGGAAATAATTGCAATAATAATAGAGATATTTTGCTCCTGAGTGACTAGACGATATGAACCGGGCGCTGAGCCAGGAGAGTTTTGAAGGGCAAAGCTGGGAAATCAATGGCTCGAGACTGCCAGAGCAGCCATGGGGACTGGGGGACGGGACCTGGGGCTTTGCTGGGGAAGGAGGCAGGGCAAGTGCTTTTACTCGTCCTATGTGGCTCTCAACGAGGGGTGTGCGTGCTTGTAATTCCTTTCTCTTATTCATTCTCTCCGTCACTCCCTCCTGCACCCATGTTTGACTTTGGTGAAGGTGCCCTGTCACTCACTCCCTCTTTCCAGCAGTTTGGTTGTGGTACAGAGAGATCGAAAAGGTTTTTGACAATTTTGCAGTTCTATCAGCATTGCTGGAATGGTGTGGTGGGCTGTGCCTCTCCATCCTGCTGATGAAGCAGTGTGGGCATATCTGGTCAGGGGAGGTTTTGGGAAGCTTTGAAGGTGACGAGCATGGTGCTGATCAGTGCCGTGCGTTGCCATTCCGTGTGGCGTGGGCTGATGCTGGTCTGGCTGGCTTTGTTAAGCCTAGTCTGTGCAGGGGAATGCTGCTCGTGTGGGTGGCTGAAAAAGAGGAAAGGATGCAGATGAGTTTGAGCAAAAGAAAAAAGTGGTCGGAGAGGTTTGGGAAAAGTGGTGCTGTGTTTTGGGGTCCTGCTGGGCAGGGTCACACGCCTGCTGCCTCCTCTCCACTATCTGCTGTGGCAAAGCCCAGTGCCTTCATGCAGTTCCCACCTCACCTCTCTGGAATGATGCGGTGGTGCATCTGTCCGCAGCCCAGCTGGGAATACTGCCCGGGGACAGCACGGCGGCAGTAACGTGTTTTGAAACGGGCTAAATGAAACGATGTCGAATCTGTCAGTGGCGGCAGGTCCCTGGCATTTGTGACTGTTGTGAGCACTGATTCAGGTTAGGTATCTGCTTGGTTTTCACTTCGTTGTGCTGACAGAACTGAAGTGTCGGTGTTGGGCGGTTCGGGGTGATGCCAGGCCTGGGTCAAAAGCCTTGCTTATTTGTCTTTATAATGCGAATGGGCTCACTGGACGGGAGCGAGCAGCTCATCTCGCCCCACTCCTTTGGTGGGCTAGTGGTGAGGCAGGAGCACCCCAGCCCCGTGCGAGGAGTCGGTGAGACCTCATCCCTTGCTGCGCCGGAGGCCGGGAGGCTGGCAGCCAGCTCCGCGGGGCCCCGACGTGCCGGGTGCGAGCAGCCGGCAGCAGGCAGCTGCCAGCCTGTCTGGGAGGAGTCCCGTGTCTGCTCCGCGCCCGGCTGGTGCATTCCTGTGCGGGCAGCTGGCGGTCTGCGGGAGGGTGGNACCCCCCACCCCAAGGACAGATGATGCTGGGGCCCCACAGCTGCTCCTGACCCTGTGTTTTGCTGGACAGCCCCTGCTCCTTCCTGGGGTGGGGAGAGAAATGTGTGATGCCCCAGAACAGCTGACCTGGGAAATGAATTTTAAACTCCTCAGCCTCCTTTGGAAGCTGGAGAGGCAGCATGTGGGCAGCAGCTGCTGGCACTGCTGGTCCTGGGGAATGGTTGGTTGGGAGGAGGCATGTGGATGGGCAGCAAACGCCTCTGTCCTCCTGCTGGCTCTGCTGCCTTGGGGTGAGCCCAGGCCACATGCCAGGAGGGGCTGTGCAGGCTGGAACCTCGGAGGATCATTCTCTCCCTCCAATCCCCCAGCTGGATATGGAATACTCCCTTTCCTGTGGTAGGCTTGTTAGCATGGTGTTGGATGATACTGCCTGGCAGCTGTCACCTCCACCCTGGGGCAACTGGGCTGCGCAGGTCCTCTCTAACCTCTGTGAGGTAGCCCCATGGTTTGGGGACTCAGCTCTGTTGGTAGCTGTTCCTTTCCCGGTTTTACTTGTTCTGTCTTGTGCCCTTTGGGTGGATGGTGCCAAAATCAAAGCAAAATGCTGTGGGTGTTTGCATAGCCCTCCTCTCATGAAGGGAAATGCTGGTTTGGGTGAGGGAGCCCAGACCTTTCATGGTGGCTGAATCGTGAACACCAGTGGCACGGGGAAGAGAAGGTTCCAGCCCCCCCCCATTCAAGGATGTGCTGCAGAACTTCTCACTGACAAGAGGATGGGGCAGGAGGGGACCAGGACATGGACAAAGGTGGGATAGGGACCTTGATCCAGTACCCTCTCCTCACAGGCCCTTCTTGTCTTGCAGTGCTCAGTTTCAGTCCCCAGTGGACATCCCTGGGGCTGGAGGACTCTTGGCTTCCCCCAGTGAGTGTTAAGAGGGAAGGGGGAGGCTTTGAAATGCACTCCCATAAATAAGCCTTTCTTTCACTTTGCCCATCAGCGCTGTGTGAGCCCCGTGGAACTGGAAAGGGTCCCCGTGAAAAGGCTGTGGAGTGTGTTTCAGGCAGATAAGTCCCTGCCTTTGAAGTGTGGCAGGCGGGCAAAAGCGCCCTCCTCTTGTAACTGCTGCCAGCCGCTGCGAATTAATCACAGCCCTGTACAGATAACAGTACAAAGCCTGGCTGAGCACTTCTCCTGCCCGAAGGAGGGGTCTGCAGGGGACTGCTTGGGACCCAGGATGAGGCCTTGAGAGCCCAGAGGGAAGGAGATGGAGGGCTGGGATGGGAGAATCCCATGGGGAGACTGACTGTGGGGCAGTGAAGAACCTCCTCATCTCAATGGTGGGCTTGAAGGGTGTCCCCTGTGGTGAAACTGAGTCTGCTTGGGGCCTCCTACATGTGCCCATAAACACATGTTTTCAGTCCCACCCCAACATGCTCTGGACCCTAGTCAGACTTCTACCAGCATGTGTTAAATCCGAAGGCAGCTTTGGCATGTCTGCAGCTGCCTTCCCTCTCCGGCTGTGCTTCCTCCCTCTCTGCCTGGAGTCTCTGGCCATGGCTGAGATGTAAAGTCCTGTGCCCTGCTGCTGTCCACTTCCAGACCCGCTGCCAGTGCTGGATGGCTGCCAGGTCACAGCTGCTGCCCTTCATTCCTCTCGTTGTCTGTCTTTCCAAAAGGCGGCCCTGGGGAGGTTCCTCTCTGTGCTTTGTGCCCATTGCTGGTGGCTGTGAGGGCATTGGGAGGTTTTCACCTTGGTGATTTGGTGAGCGGTAGTCAGGCGGCAGTTATGGCAGTGGGGAGGTGCTTCCTCACCTTGGTAAGCCTGGAGGGCATCTTGTCCTGGAAAGCAAGTGTGCTGCAATGAAAAGAGCTGCCTACTCTTGATCTTTAGGTTTTGCCCTTGCTGTGCTTTCACTTTCCTTTGCCTTTCACATAGTTTTTGGGTCCCAACCTTGTCTTCTGCAGATCCTCAGGGCAGCAGTTCTTCACCTAGTGCAGGCTGTGGTGGGGCCTGGGC
This sequence comes from Ramphastos sulfuratus, assembly GCA_013399055.1. Classification (NCBI taxonomy): domain Eukaryota; kingdom Metazoa; phylum Chordata; class Aves; order Piciformes; family Ramphastidae; genus Ramphastos; species Ramphastos sulfuratus. The sequence goes on along the minus strand of WBNM01025572.1, from coordinate 124,032 downwards.
CCTACTGAAGCTTTTGAATGCTTTTTGAATTAGAACAGTGTTTTGAAGGGAGCATTGGGCTCAAGGCAGCAGCAGGACCTGTTGGTGCTGTTGTCCAACCGTGACCTTGCACCACTGCATGCTTCTCAGCAAGGTGATGTGCTTTCCCCTTCCAAAACTGTATGGGAAGACAACTTCAGCCATGACCAGACCATCCCCAGGAACTTACTGTGGGCCTCCTAAGGGAGGACTTTGCCTCTGCCCAGCCAAGGCATGCTGTGCATGGTCAGTCATTATGCTGGGGTGCCTGGGGCTTGGAGAATTGCATTTCCACCTTTTCCTCATCTTTCTTTTGCTGGGATTCTCTGTGGCTGTCCTGGAAGGCAAGGAGCCTCTTGGTAAGGTGAGATGCCGTTGTGTCTCCTGTCCTCCTTCTCCTTCCACCAGCCCACTTGGCTTCTGCAGGGACCAGATTTAAACCTTTCCCTCTTCAGAGTAAAGTTGTGATGGGTGTTCTCCCCATGAGATGGGCTCCTCGCTTGGATGGGAGGGTGGTGTGCACGTGGGTTTCTGGCAGAGCAGCTTCCAGGCTTGCTTTGAGATGATTCACCCCAGCAGAGAGCTTTTAATTTCTTGCCTCTGGTCTCCTCCATATACAAAATGAAGCAGCAGCCCAACGAGCCAACCTTGCTCCTGCTTCTCCACCCTGGCATGGCCCTGGGGTCCAGCTGCCCCCTGGGTCTGCTGCCAGCCCCTCACAGGAGGCAGCTCTGCAGAGCTGCTGCTTGAAGCCAGCCTGAGGCAGGCAAGAGCGAGGGTAGGAATCCTGAGCAAGAAATTAGTGCGAGTAATTATTAGTATTGGGTAATTATATCAGTGCCAGGATGAAGAGAAAGGTTAATAGGTTTATTTATTTATTTATTTTTGGTAAATGTCTTTTCCCCCGGGGGGGAAGGCAGGCAGGGTGGGCAGGAAGGAGCGTGTTTCCGAGGGGGGCTGCTCTGATTAAGCCGTATCCTCTTCCTCTTCCCCTGCCCCCACCTACCCCGCGGGTGTGGGAGAAGGGGGGAAGTGGTCCCTCCCGGTGCCTGTGAGATATGGGAGGCACTTTCTGCATCCCATAGAATCACAGAATTCTTTAGGTTGGAAAAGATCTCTAAGGTCATTGAACTGGACTGTTAACCCAACACTGCCAAGTCACCACTAAACCATGTCCCTAAGTGCCACACCTATCTGTCTCTTAACTATCTCCAGGGTTGATGACTCAACCATTCCCCTGGGCAGTCTGGTACCTCACAATCGTTTTGGTAAAGACATTTTTCCTGATAACCAATTTAAACCTCCCCTGGTGTAACTCGAGGCCACTTCATCTTTTCCTGTTGTTTGTTACTTGGGAGAAGAGATTGACGCCCACCTTGCTACAACCTACAACACGTTGTGGTCCAAGCATCTCANCTGACCTGGGAAATGAATTTTAAACTCCTCAGCCTCCTTTGGAAGCTGGAGAGGCAGCATGTGGGCAGCAGCTGCTGGCACTGCTGGTCCTGGGGAATGGTTGGTTGGGAGGAGGCATGTGGATGGGCAGCAAACGCCTCTGTCCTCCTGCTGGCTCTGCTGCCTTGGGGTGAGCCCAGGCCACATGCCAGGAGGGGCTGTGCAGGCTGGAACCTCGGAGGATCATTCTCTCCCTCCAATCCCCCAGCTGGATATGGAATACTCCCTTTCCTGTGGTAGGCTTGTTAGCATGGTGTTGGATGATACTGCCTGGCAGCTGTCACCTCCACCCTGGGGCAACTGGGCTGCGCAGGTCCTCTCTAACCTCTGTGAGGTAGCCCCATGGTTTGGGGACTCAGCTCTGTTGGTAGCTGTTCCTTTCCCGGTTTTACTTGTTCTGTCTTGTGCCCTTTGGGTGGATGGTGCCAAAATCAAAGCAAAATGCTGTGGGTGTTTGCATAGCCCTCCTCTCATGAAGGGAAATGCTGGTTTGGGTGAGGGAGCCCAGACCTTTCATGGTGGCTGAATCGTGAACACCAGTGGCACGGGGAAGAGAAGGTTCCAGCCCCCCCCCATTCAAGGATGTGCTGCAGAACTTCTCACTGACAAGAGGATGGGGCAGGAGGGGACCAGGACATGGACAAAGGTGGGATAGGGACCTTGATCCAGTACCCTCTCCTCACAGGCCCTTCTTGTCTTGCAGTGCTCAGTTTCAGTCCCCAGTGGACATCCCTGGGGCTGGAGGACTCTTGGCTTCCCCCAGTGAGTGTTAAGAGGGAAGGGGGAGGCTTTGAAATGCACTCCCATAAATAAGCCTTTCTTTCACTTTGCCCATCAGCGCTGTGTGAGCCCCGTGGAACTGGAAAGGGTCCCCGTGAAAAGGCTGTGGAGTGTGTTTCAGGCAGATAAGTCCCTGCCTTTGAAGTGTGGCAGGCGGGCAAAAGCGCCCTCCTCTTGTAACTGCTGCCAGCCGCTGCGAATTAATCACAGCCCTGTACAGATAACAGTACAAAGCCTGGCTGAGCACTTCTCCTGCCCGAAGGAGGGGTCTGCAGGGGACTGCTTGGGACCCAGGATGAGGCCTTGAGAGCCCAGAGGGAAGGAGATGGAGGGCTGGCATGGGAGAATCCCATGGGGAGACTGACTGTGGGGCAGTGAAGAACCTCCTCATCTCAATGGTGGGCTTGAAGGGTGTCCCCTGTGGTGAAACTGAGTCTGCTTGGGGCCTCCTACATGTGCCCATAAACACATGTTTTCAGTCCCACCCCAACATGCTCTGGACCCTAGTCAGACTTCTACCAGCATGTGTTAAATCCGAAGGCAGCTTTGGCATGTCTGCAGCTGCCTTCCCTCTCCGGCTGTGCTTCCTCCCTCTCTGCCTGGAGTCTCTGGCCATGGCTGAGATGTAAAGTCCTGTGCCCTGCTGCTGTCCACTTCCAGACCCGCTGCCAGTGCTGGATGGCTGCCAGGTCACAGCTGCTGCCCTTCATTCCTCTCGTTGTCTGTCTTTCCAAAAGGCGGCCCTGGGGAGGTTCCTCTCTGTGCTTTGTGCCCATTGCTGGTGGCTGTGAGGGCATTGGGAGGTTTTCACCTTGGTGATTTGGTGAGCGGTAGTCAGGCGGCAGTTATGGCAGTGGGGAGGTGCTTCCTCACCTTGGTAAGCCTGGAGGGCATCTTGTCCTGGAAAGCAAGTGTGCTGCAATGAAAAGAGCTGCCTACTCTTGATCTTTAGGTTTTGCCCTTGCTGTGCTTTCACTTTCCTTTGCCTTTCACATAGTTTTTGGGTCCCAACCTTGTCTTCTGCAGATCCTCAGGGCAGCAGTTCTTCACCTAGTGCAGGCTGTGGTGGGGCCTGGGCCCTACTGAAGCTTTTGAATGCTTTTTGAATTAGAACAGTGTTTTGAAGGGAGCATTGGGCTCAAGGCAGCAGCAGGACCTGTTGGTGCTGTTGTCCAACCGTGACCTTGCACCACTGCATGCTTCTCAGCAAGGTGATGTGCTTTCCCCTTCCAAAACTGTATGGGAAGACAACTTCAGCCATGACCAGACCATCCCCAGGAACTTACTGTGGGCCTCCTAAGGGAGGACTTTGCCTCTGCCCAGCCAAGGCATGCTGTGCATGGTCAGTCATTATGCTGGGGTGCCTGGGGCTTGGAGAATTGCATTTCCACCTTTTCCTCATCTTTCTTTTGCTGGGATTCTCTGTGGCTGTCCTGGAAGGCAAGGAGCCTCTTGGTAAGGTGAGATGCCGTTGTGTCTCCTGTCCTCCTTCTCCTTCCACCAGCCCACTTGGCTTCTGCAGGGACCAGATTTAAACCTTTCCCTCTTCAGAGTAAAGTTGTGATGGGTGTTCTCCCCATGAGATGGGCTCCTCGCTTGGATGGGAGGGTGGTGTGCACGTGGGTTTCTGGCAGAGCAGCTTCCAGGCTTGCTTTGAGATGATTCACCCCAGCAGAGAGCTTTTAATTTCTTGCCTCTGGTCTCCTCCATATACAAAATGAAGCAGCAGCCCAACGAGCCAACCTTGCTCCTGCTTCTCCACCCTGGCATGGCCCTGGGGTCCAGCTGCCCCCTGGGTCTGCTGCCAGCCCCTCACAGGAGGCAGCTCTGCAGAGCTGCTGCTTGAAGCCAGCCTGAGGCAGGCAAGAGCGAGGGTAGGAATCCTGAGCAAGAAATTAGTGCGAGTAATTATTAGTATTGGGTAATTATATCAGTGCCAGGATGAAGAGAAAGGTTAATAGGTTTATTTATTTATTTATTTTTGGTAAATGTCTTTTCCCCCGGGGGGGAAGGCAGGCAGGGTGGGCAGGAAGGAGCGTGTTTCCGAGGGGGGCTGCTCTGATTAAGCCGTATCCTCTTCCTCTTCCCCTGCCCCCACCTACCCCGCGGGTGTGGGAGAAGGGGGGAAGTGGTCCCTCCCGGTGCCTGTGAGATATGGGAGGCACTTTCTGCATCCCATAGAATCACAGAATTCTTTAGGTTGGAAAAGATCTCTAAGGTCATTGAACTGGACTGTTAACCCAACACTGCCAAGTCACCACTAAACCATGTCCCTAAGTGCCACACCTATCTGTCTCTTAACTATCTCCAGGGTTGATGACTCAACCATTCCCCTGGGCAGTCTGGTACCTCACAATCGTTTTGGTAAAGACATTTTTCCTGATAACCAATTTAAACCTCCCCTGGTGTAACTCGAGGCCACTTCATCTTTTCCTGTTGTTTGTTACTTGGGAGAAGAGATTGACGCCCACCTTGCTACAACCTACAACACGTTGTGGTCCAAGCATCTCATCCCCTTCCCACCAGCTGGGAGAGATAGGTTCCTATCAGGTTGATCACACTGGAAGACTCTCATGCTAGGGTTCCCACCTCTGCCCACACAGCAGCAGGTGCTGTGGGCAGTCAGGCTCTCCTGGTGCAGAATGATGTTTGGTCTATGTACTGCTGATCTCCTCATGCTGGGCAGAAGTGACAGGATGAGTTTGCCTACTGTGAGCTAACTAAAAAAATTACGCTATGCCCTGTGTTTTGCCCAGCCAGAAAACAACTGGATGACCAGATCTTGCAATTTCGCTTCTCCAAATCCCAAACCTTAGCAGGAAGAGAGTTGCCAGAGAGAAGGATTCCTATGTGCACATGCCTGGGGTGGCCTTGTGCTCCCCACCAGAGCACCCTGCTGTGTGGTAGGCTTGGCTCCAGCCCTGTTTGACTACCAGGAGTATTTTTAGGTTCTTCCTGGAGCCTCAAATTAACTGGAAGTGCACCACATCTGTTGCCTTTTTTTTTTTTTTTTTCCCCTTTCCTTTTTAATACAGCTCTTTCTCTTTCCCAGCACTGTGCAGTGCAATAATGTAATGGGGAAATTACCCTCCTAGTTAAAAATTACTGCCAGCGCGACATCCAGCCATAGATCTATTTTAGAACCAGGGTAAAACTGTATCGATTCCTCTGCGCTGCAACTGTGGCCCATAAAAGGGTTGTAAAGGTGCATTTGTCACGTTGCAGCAGTGTGTGTGGGGGGAGATGGTGCCTTGCTGGAGAGGGGTATGCCCCCCATTACCACCCCCCAGAGAGCTGACTTGGACAGGACTTTGTAGAGGAAAAGCTGGGAATAAGGAGGGGAGTGACCTGGAAGGGGATGTGTTGAGGCAGTGGTGGGCTCTGGGGGGTGATGCTGGGTACCACTGAGCATGGAGTACTGTGGGGCAGGGCTATCACATGGCCCTATACCATAGGTGTCTGGGGCTTGCCCTCCTCTGATGTTTGGAGCAGCTGCAAATGTGATCTGGGACCTGATCAAAAAGACACACCCCTTCACCCCCAAAAGGGCAGCCAGCAGCCTCAGGATGGGTGTTTCAGCATCTCTGGGTTCTCTAGCACAGTGGTACCCACAGAGAGGGCAGTCACTTTGCTCAGTGCTGTGCAGGACTTGTCACTCTCTGGTTGCTCAGGGGTCTCTTTCTTAATTAAATACATTTGTTTTGTAAAACTGCCTAAAAATAATCCAGGGCTGGTGCACGCAGGAGGCTGGCAGTGAATCAAAGGCGCCGCTCTAATTAAACGGGCCCCAGTTTGTTTGTGAGCCGCATACATTTCCATGCTAATCAGCTGCACACCGGGATCCTGCTTTCCCGGCCCCTATCCTCCTGATTGGGAACTATGCAAATGCCAGTGGTGATTTATTGCAGGAGGGGGACCAGGGTGACTGGCGTGCTGGGGTGACTGCCATGGGTGGCACAAGAGCTGGGGCACAGTCATGGGAAAGGGTGTGGTAATCAGGGCAGGGCTAGTAGCAGATTTGACCCGATGCAGTAGGGGGGGTCTTGAGTCCTGCAGATGGAGGTGCTGGACCAGATCACTGCATGTGCTGGCAGCAGTGTGGAGCTGATCTGGGGCAGTATTTGCTCCATCTTGCTGGGCATGCTGCTTCTCCTCCTGCCAGTGGGGTTTTTGCAGAATGTGCTGCTGGCATGGTCCCCTTCCCCATCCCATCCCAGCAGACCAGACCCACTGAGCCATTTGTCTAGCACTGTCTTCCCTGGGGCTGCCCCGTCTCAGGGGTCAGCTTGAATCCGGGGATATTGCAAGCTATGGCATTAGCAGCAAGCATCTCTCAATGGCAGAGGTGGCAGGCAGCTTATGGCAAGTAGTGGAGCTGAGTCTAGGTTCTGCTCAGTAAGTGCCCCGTGGTGCCTCCTGATGTGGTTATCACTGGTACAGCGAGAAACCATTGTACTTAGGAGGAGCTTTAACGTAATTGCAAGCTCTAAGGGGATTAAAGCCTTTGCCACGTTCCTGCTCAGGGAACAAAGGCGCTTTCTGAACCTCTGTTGACCCTCAGCTTCCTCAAGACTCTCTTGACTTTGCCGGTCATGAGCCCAAGTGTTTCCTCTAATGGATGGGGAGACAGGGAGCCCAGCTTGCATGCACCACTGTGTCCTGCCTGCCCTGGGCTTGGTGTAGTGTGTCATGCCAGATGCTTTCAGTACTCCTATGGCAAGATGGCGTTGGCTGCTTTACTGCAAGCAAGGAGTTCCTCTGTGCCATGCTGCAAGTTGGAGGGGCTTTGAGGCTGAGCAGCACTGAGGGAAGCAGAGCAGCTGTGCAGCAGTGGCCATGGCCATGCTGCTGTGGGATGGAGAGATGGCATCCCTAATGGAGGACATTCCCCATCCCACACCACGGGTGAGGGCTGAGGTGCATGTGGGACTGTGCTCACCCCACTTTGCTCTCCCCACAGATCCTGGTGGACTTGCAGGCTGAGCGGAAGCACCAAGCGCTGCAGTATGAGAATGTCGTGGCCCACGAGGGCAGCTCTATTCTGCGAGACCTGGTGCTGAGCCCTGACCGCCAGCATATCTACGCCATGACTGAGAAACAGGTAAGAGGAAGGGATGGCAACCCTTCTGCTTTTTCCTGACTTGGCAGCCTACATTGCCACTCCAGCCTGCAGTCCCTTTCAAGTAGCTCCCTGGTGGAGTCTGCTTTTTGCTTCCTGGAGCTGGGGCTACCTGGGGACTCCTTTCCCAGGCCAGAGTGGCAGCTCCTCTCTGGAAAAGCATTGCCCCGAGGCATTGAGTCTGTGGCCCTGCTGTTCCTGGCCTCCCTGGGGCTGTGCTCCCGGCATTAATTGTTAGCAGCAGCTGCTTGAAATCCCCATGGTCCCTGAGGACTGAGGGCTTCCTGACCCTTCTTGCAGTGAGGGACTGGCTATTAGCCCCCTCCCTGTTCTCTCAATCTCCTCCTAAGCAGGATTTTTCCAGGTTAGCAGAAGCTACTTGCTCCACAAATAACTTTTGTCCTCTGGGTTGGCTGCATTTGCACTTTGGGGCAATGGGGACGTGGGGCTGGTGTGCCCCTAGGCCTTGGTGTGCACCCCTCAGTCCCTGCTGTTCCTCATGCTGCATCAACCAGAGAGGTACAGACCTGATCTGGATCTGGTGCTGCCATCCTGGCAGTGCAATCAGGGCTCATAAGGAGTTTTGATTGTGAGTGTTTGCATGATTCCCAACCTGCAGCAGAGCTTGCTGGTGCAAGTTCATCCAGCCACGGGCTGCATTGGAGCAGGTGAAGCAGGTTCATGCCACAATAGTGGTAATTTTTGGATCTGGTTTCAGCAGGGACAAACACCATACCCTGCAGGACGACACAGATCTTGAATCTCTGTCTAGCAGAGATGCGTGTGTGAGTGGGACTACTGTGGGGCTCAGAGCATAGCAGGTCTGCTGGCTGGGAGCTTGGGAGGGAGAAAGATGCTGCAGTAGGGCAGTGGGTTTGTCTAGACAGCCCCATGGGGACTGCAGAGCTCTTTACCTCCTCCAAGCCCCTGTCTCTGGTTTCTGCTCTACAGCAGGAAAGCTGTGGCTGTCCAAGTGAGGAAAGCATTGTGTTTTGGTTCCTCTGTGCAGCTGTCCTGGGCCATGTTTGTCCTTGGCTGTGCTTCTGTCTCAGGGCTGTTTAAGCTAAACCTTCCCCTCTGTGGGGGATATGTTGGAGATGTGGGTGGTGGTGGAGTAGTTATGTTAGCCTGGACTGGGGGTCTTCCTCAAGGGTTGGCATGCACCTGTGCAGGGTCTACCTTGGGGGTCCTGCTGCCAACCCCCTTGGCACCATCTGCCTGAAGCAATGTCAGAGACAAACAGGGAATGCTACAGGTATCCTTATCAGTATGGAAAGTGAAGAGTGCTGGTTGGACAGCATTATCCCAGCCCTGTAGAGATCATGCTGAGCCCATGCCCTACTGGACTGGGATGAGGGAAAGCACCCCAGGTTTAGCCTGCGGTAGAGAACTTTGCAAATTTTAATTAATGAGTCCTGCCCTGTGGCAACAGTGGGGAAACTGAGGCCTGAGCATGACAGGTGCAGGCAGCTGCTTGGTGCTGCTGGCTCCTCACTCAGGCAAGCAGGCAGCTACCTGCACCCCCTCCCTGTCCCCCTCTTCTCCTTCCCTCTCCTTAATAAAACCTGCTCTCTTCCCTACTATGGCTCAGTGTTATCAGAGTGCTGGTGGAAAGTAATTAAATGAACAGTTGTAACAGAGCTCGGAGGGCTCTGAGAATGAGGGGATTTTAATCAAATCTAGAGGAGCAATTAATAAAGGACTGGTAACCCTTTCAGAGTGGGGCTGTGGCAGCCACGGGGTGCCTGGCCGGCACTGGGAGCTGATGTGGGCCTGAGCCAGCACAGCCTGCTCCCACAACCCTACAAAGGTGCAGTGGTGGAAGGAATTCGGCTGGGGTAAAAGCCTCCCTGGGGCAGAAGTGTTGCCTGCAAGCATGCTGCCTGGGTGACTGTGGGGGCTTAGCCTGCTCCCTACCACTGCGTCCTGTCTGATGGGGCGGGAGCCACAAGGCAGGGTGAGTCCTGTCCCTGGCAGGGTCTAGCCATGGGCACAGCAGGAAGCACAGCTCATTATCCTCCATTTTTCCCTGCCTGTTCCCTGCAGGTGACACGGGTGCCAGTGGAGAGCTGTGAGCAGTATGAGAGCTGTGAGCTGTGCCTGGGCTCCCGGGATCCCCACTGTGGCTGGTGTGTCCTCCACAACATGTAAGTACCACATCAGCAAACCACAGTCCCTCCCCACTGCTGGTCTTCCTGGGGACATAACCTCCTGGACTTCAGTCCTGAAGCGTGGTGGGAACAGAGTAGTCCAAGGGGTCTGTCATCCCTTCCCATGACACCCAGGCAGTGCTCACAAATACCTGCATGAGCACTTAAGTGCTGTCCATTGGCTCTTGGGTTCTACATCTTTTGCGTTGATAAGAAAAGCTGAACATAAAAGACCCCCAGAAGTCCCTGTGCTGGCACCAGGAGAAAGCAGAGCTCCTGTACAGGCCTCAGGCACCCAGGGTGCCCTAGCTGGGTATCACCTCCATGCCAAAGGGACTGTCTGCCATGGTGTCAGCCCAGATCCATGTGGGACCCCAGGGGATTGTCCTCCTCACCATGGTGGTTTTGTCCCCCTCCAGATGCTCACGCAAGGACCGGTGTGAGCGGGCAGACGAGCCCCAGCGCTTCGCCTCTGACCTGCAGCAGTGTGTCCAGCTCACCGTGCAGCCGAAGAACATCTCTGTCACCATGTCGGAGGTCCCGGTAAGCCACCTCTGCTGCCTGCAGACCTCCCTCATCCACCTCCTGACCCTCTGGAAATGATGGCTGGGGAGGTGGCAACTAGAAATACCTAACGACTATACGACAAACAGGGAGAGAGGAGGTCCGAGACACATAAAACAGTGCAAAATGCAGAGCATTGATAAGGGCTGGCTTATTGATGGAGATGATAAACCAGCTGATGATTATTCAGAAAAGACATAACCAAGCAATAAATATTTCTTTGTAATACAAACACAAACATCAGAGATGCCATTTCTAGGCCAGCAATCTATCTAGTTCAATATCCTGTCTCTGACCCTGGCCTGCAGTAGATATTTTGGGATGAGGCTTTGATGCACAACTCACTGCTCTGTCTCTGTGCAGACAGAAAGGATGATGGACTTCCTTGAAGTATTTTCCAGGCCATTAGCACTGTGAAGAGAATATGAAACAGCATATACTAGCAATAAAGTTTTGAAAACTGCCATCTCTGGATATCTGACACTCAGGAGTCCTGTAAGAGTTGGCCAAGGAGTTCCATGGCCTGCAGATATTTGTAGCAATGTGACTTTGTAATAAATAAGCAGTGTTAAGAAAAGCCCTGGAAACAGAGAAGGTGCTCGTTTGTTTTATTTTCCCAGATGCAGCAAGGAGTCAGAGACCACATAGTTTGATGTCAGGTTTAGAAAAGTTAAAGGAAAAAAGCTGGTGCAGGATACAATTAATAAAGATTTAAGGATGGGAATATAATTAATGCCAGTCAGTGTGGTTTTATGTCAAACAAACCACTTTTGTTCTTTGATGAAATTATGACTTGAATTAGAAGAGGGACTGTGGGATGTGATGTTGTTAGGCTTCTACAAGGCATTTGACTTGGTCCAACACAACGTTCTGATTAAAAATTAGCATTATACAATATTGATAAAGCATGTGTTAAGTGGATTAAGAACTGGCTCTGTGACAGATCTCAAAAAGTCCTCAGCAGAGGGGAATTGCCACTGGGTGGAAACAGTTTGGAAAGTGCTTCTGCAAGGGCTGATGTTTGTCGGTAATGTAGAGATAAATGCAAGATGGCTGTGGATGAGATGTGCTGGGGGTGTTGTGGGGTGAGGTTTCCTTCAGAGCAGTTGAGTTTGAGTTGGACTGGTTTAGCAGAGGAATGGAGGTTTGATACAGCTGAGTCTAACGTTATAATGGAGGGAGAAGTTAGACATTCACCTGGTGTCCTAGAAAGAGGTGCCAGGACTGAGCCCTCACTGTGGCGCTTTAATGCTTCTTGGATGCAGCTGGGAGCTGTGTGGTGTTGTCACCTCTTGAGTAGTTATCTCCCTGACTGATGGCAGGATGCTGTGCAGAGGTCTGGTGTGGTCAGTGTGGGGATACTGCTCAGGCTGGAGTCCAGATTTTGAAGGGAGAGGCTGAAAACCTCCCGTAAACATCATGTAAATGAGTTGAGAGCTAGAGAAAATGCCTTGCAGTGAGAGACTTCCACAGTTCAATCTGCTTAGCTTATCAAAAAGAAGATTAAGAGGTGACTTGATTACAGAGTATAAGTGCCTTTACAAGGAGCAAATATCAGGGACTAAAGGACTTTTTAATCTATCAAGGAAAGGCATAACAAGAACTAATGGCTGGAAGCTGTGAAAAATTCAAATTAGAAATAAGGCAAGCATTTTGTAAAGTGAGAACTGCTGACCCTGGGAATGAATTTGCAGAGGGAGAGGTGGATTCCTTCTCTCCTCAGCTGTGCCAGAGTGGATGCCTTTCTGCAAAACACTCTTTGTCCCTGACTCTGTGCTTGGTCTTTGGAGAGAGGTGAGGTGTAATGGCTTGTGGTATGGTGAGGACAGAGAATGGAAGGCTGTGAGTCATTTAATTTGAATCTGCTCTCCATGCTTGAGCAGGGAGCTCCATGGATGGGGCTTGCTTGCAAAAGCTTGGAGCAGGTCTCCCCAGAACATGTGGGTGAGAGAGGAGGGATTGCACTGCTGATCTTTTCTGTTGGTTGGGCTTCACATAACAGACACAGAGAAATCGTTTTTGCTAGTTGATGTTGATGGTCCTGCCTCTCTTCTTCAGCTGGTCCTGCAGGCCTGGAATGTCCCAGACCTCTCAGCAGGAGTCAACTGCTCCTTCGAAGACTTCACTGAGTCTGAGAGCCGCATTGAGGATGGGAAGATCTATTGCAGTTCTCCCTCTGCCAAGGATGTAATCCCCATCACCAGGGGCCGCGGTGAGCCTTATGCCCTGGGGTTGGAAGAAAGCCTGAGACAAACCTTGTCCCATTTGCTGCCCCACAGGCAGATGTGGAATAGGACAGTCCTCCCACAATGGCAGCTCCCAGTCCCTGAGCAGGACCTGAGTTGGGTTCTTGGGGTGTAGGAGGAGAAGGACATTGATGCTCATGGGGAACTGTCTGTTGGTCTCCTCCAAGCCATGGGCACCGCTACTTGCTGATGCTGTATTGGTCTGTGCACCATCTGGGACACCCCGTTCTTCTTCCTACCTATGGACCACTCCTTGGTAAATGTGCTATGACAGGTCATGGGCCATGCCCAGGTAGCCATGGGCTCTAGGACATTCTGCTGACCTCAGAAATGCCAAGCTTTCCGTCAGTACCACCAGTACAACTCAAATCATCTGCTTCCACGCCAGGAGGGCTGCAGTTAGCAGCAGGGGCTCAGACCTGTGTTAAGGCTCTGCTGACCTGTTTGGTGGCTGACTGGAAGAGCACTCGTTATTGCCAGACACAGGGGATTTTGTTAGTTAACTGGGCTGGGTGGTGATGCCTAGCTCCCTCCAACCCATCACAAGCCTTGGGATGAATGCTGGGCTGTGGATTGTGTTCTGATGGCTTTTCTTGCCTTGTCTTTCCCAGGGGACAAGCGAGTGGTGAAGCTCTACCTGAAATCTAAGGAGACAGGAAAGAAGTTTGCCTCTGTGGATTTTGTTTTCTACAACTGCAGCGTCCATCAGTCGTAAGTGGCTTGGTCTTTATGAGTGTGCCGTGGGAGCAGATGGTGAGACAGTGTGAGACTGGGGGAGAGAGAGATCTCAGTTTTGTGGGTGCCGATGTTGCAAGAGGAAAGGGCAGTCAAATATAGTGATGTTTGCACTCAGAAACTGCCTCCATCTGCCTTTGTAAACTGGGACGGTGACCAGAGCAGCCACAATTGCTTTTGGCATGTGGCAATGTGTAGCATTAAGGCAAAACCTCACTTAAAAACAGGTCTTATGGTTTGGCAGAGCTTTGAAAGGAAAAAAAGTGAGCTTACTGCATTGCAGGCTGTAGCCGTCCATGTGACCGAAAATGCCGAGCACCTTGTTATTCCTGGAAGCAGTTAACAGAAGTGATTTGGTGATGCAAAAAGAGAAGCCTGTGTTTTCCTGCATACCTGCTTCCCAGGCTTGCTAGAGAGTGAGCTGGAAAGTTAACAGCAACATGGGAGGGAGCATGCTGCATGTCCTGGGGCGTTTACCCAAGAATTTCCTAACTGGAAGCAACTGTGAATTTTCTTTCTTGCAAGGGTGCTGTGAAATCTACTCCACGTAAGGGTTTTTAGGCAGTTTGAGATATGCATGTAATAAAACAGAGGAGGTGTGGATTATTGATGTGCTGTCTAAGCAGGGTGTCCAAAGCCTCTAACAGCAAGCTCCTGATGAGGAGCTATGGATGGGTGTGCTTGAGCAGTGGAGAGATGTCTCTGCTGTGGGAATGTTGGAGTAGATGCTGGAGTGTGTTAGGGCAAAGAATTTGGAGCTCAAGAATGCAAACGATTCTATTACCCTGCCAGAAACCTCCCATGGGATGGTAGTGCTCCAGCTGATCAGTAATTATAGATAAGCAAATGCAGAGTGATCTCTTGGATGGCTTTTTGCAAATTGTCTAGCCTGGCTCGAGGGCCTCTGCTGCAGGTTGCTTCTCCAAAGCCTGTTTGGATTTTCCTTTTTAATCAGGGAAAAGCAGGTGAGATGCAGGCACCCAGGCTGGGTACCTGCAGTGAGCTCTGAGGGGGATGAGTTGGATGAAAGCCCCTTCAACTGTTTTGGAGGGGGTTCTGTCCTGCCTGCCCTTTGTGCAGGGAGCAGATCTCAGCTCCTGGGAATGCTGTGCTGGTGAGAGAGGAGAGGGAGAGTTTGCGAACTTGACTTTCTGCCTCACCTTGACTCCTGAGATGAGCTTTGTCTCTCTTCACGTCGTGTGGTTTCAATAACATTAGCTCAGCTTTGGCTCGGGCTGGCTGCATGTCATTATTTTGCAAATCAAAAAGCAAATGTGACTTTTATTTTTCCAAATGAGAGAACGAAGACTTTTAAGTACGAATGGCATCAGATTGGATCCAATGAAGGCTCCAGCGTTCTGGTCCAGGGGGAGAAGGTGGTGAGGGAATTGGGAGTTATTTTATGTGTCAGACACAGGAGGGAAAAAAAACCCCCAACCCCCACAAACAAACCTACAACAAAGAGCCCTGACTGATTTATTACTGCGTTGATGTTTAATTTTGGATGCATTATTTAAAAAGGCTAATTATGGATGCATTAATATTTATGGGCTTCGGTTGGAGCTGATAGAAAAGTCCATGTTCTAGGCTGGTGAACATTTTTATTATCTTCTTTGCGTCAAGAATTCTGGGGTTTGGAGGCAGTTTTAGCTATGTGACCTGCAGTCAAGTCATAGCCAAAGAGCATGGCAGTACCTAGGATGATGCAATACTTTTTAAATACCATTTGCAGACAGACGTCTTTAATGGATCTCTTTGGAGTTAATAGCTTTTCGGATCTAGGTTTCATATTTTGTGGAGGAAAATCTATACGTCAGCCTGATAAATTCTGTATTAGGGACAATATGCTTTTCCATGAGGCTAATGTTTTTGCTGGGGACATCTCTGATCACCCTGCATTACTTTTTCTTTTTTGTATTTGGGTGGCTTTACTCAGGTTGGAAGCCAGAGGCCTGAATGTCAAATAGTTTCTCAGCTGCGGATGAAATGTTTAGGCGAGGTTTTTCAGGTGGTTGTAGAGAGATGGGAGGATTATAAGGCAGCTCTTCACTGGTGTCAGCTGAGCTAGCTTCAGGGAAGCCAGCGCAGCCTCCGCTGTGTACACCACAGAGAGTCCAACCCCTCTTATTTTCAGCAGACACCAGGAAAGGCATCACTGAAATGTGCCGTTCAGGCCCTTGTGCAGGCTGTGGGGCTGATGCTGCCACTGTGCAAGCATCCCTGCCCTTTTGTTTCTCATAGCTTTGCAAAACTCTTCTTCCCATGCATTTTCAATGACTGCTAGAACCAGCCTGGACCAGGGAAGGGTTGCAGAAAGGAAGGTACATCTAATCCTGTTTCCTACAAGGGAGGAAGAATACAAGAGGGGATTGTGGTATCTGTATGTTTGGCACGTGATGGTCCAGGTTGAGGGGTTGCCTACCAGATAGAGCCCTGTGCTGTCTTATTTGTCACTCCAGGGCTTTATAATGTCATTCAGTGCTATGGGACTGTCTCCATTGCAGACCAGCAGCACTGGATCCTGGGGTACTTTTCTGTGTGGTTCCCCAGGAGCTCTGATCTGGGACTCGCACCCTCTCTGGGGGTCTATTCCTTGGTCTAGCAGGGTCAGCTGGCAAGCTTCCAGGTGTTTCAGTTTGATACAACACACTCTAGAAGCTTTTGGGCTGCCGTAGGGCTCAGGCAGGTGTTTGCAGTCAGTGGCATCTTTGAGCTGCTTGATCCTAAAGGCATTAGGCAAGAGGTGATTCTGGCTGAGCTGTGAGAAATGCATGGAAAAGAGATGTGGAAACCTGGAGGTTGATGCAGAAAAATTGGTCCCTTGCAAAGGCAAACATGGGTGGTTGAGGGTCACTGCCAGCCCATGGCAGGGAGGCAGGGCTGCTTGCACTGGCTCATCTGCAGCTCCTGGGGACAAACTGGTTCTTGTGGTGGAGGGCAGGGTGGAAAACCCCAAGACAGGGACTGGGGTGGGTTCCCTTGGGGGTTCCCTATGGGGTACGGATCAAGCACAGGCATTTAAAGACCGCGTGGTGCTTTGATCATCTAATGAGTCAGCCTGGGTCCAGCGTGTGCGCGGGCAGATGTTGAGGTCGTCTTTGTCAGCATTAAACTCCCTCTTCAAAGCACTGGTGGGGAAATGAGCTCCCTTTCAAGATAAAGACGTAACACCAGGCTCTCTGCCTGCCTCTGGCAGAGCCTGCACTTGCCAGCGAGGTGGGCGAGTGGGGAATCCTCCCGGAAAGCCAGCGAGCGATTCCAGGGAGCACCAAGATAGATTCCTTCTCACTATTTCCATCTTTGCTCTCTAGGATTCTCTACTGGAAACTCTGTTCCGTAAATCTTGTTGCAGTTTGGCTTTTTGGAGAGTGTGGCTGCAGGGATGGGGGTGGCAAGTGGAGAGGGATAGGGAAGAAAATGAGACCCTTTGATGCTTCCTTCAATGCTATGGGCAGGTTTTGCAATGCTGCTGTTTTTTGAGTGCCAGCATGCCCAGCATGTCACCAGACTCCCTTCCAGCATGACCAGCCACTGCAATGTGGAAGCAGAAATCCAGGCAGAGACACAGGGGAAGGGAGGAAGTCACACCAGCAGATCTGATGCTGAGAGGGGATGCAAGCAGCCTGGAAACCTGTGCTGGTGCATGCCTGCCCTGTCTCCTCTATCTGGGAGGTGGTCATGACGCTACCTGCCTCATGGTTGTGCCTCTGCAGTGGTGGCTGTGACACCAAGGTCCCATCAGCTGCTGAGTCTTGTCAGAGGCTGGAGAGAGGGGCAGACATACCAGGTGGCTCTGGCTTCTCCTGGCTGGAGAGATGCGAGTCTGCTATGACACTGTCCCACAGGTCAAGCTTTTCCTATAAGCCTCCATTAAGTAAATGGGATTTTAATGCATGTCCCAGGGGCTGGGAGCAGTGGGGCTGTGCTGGGAGGGCAAGGCTGTGCTGCTCTGGAGGCTGAGGCACCTGTTGGCACCCATGGGACAGTGCCAGCCCTTGTGCCACTCCTTACTGCTGCCTTTCCCAGTGCCTGCACCACCAAGCTGCCCACACATGGAGTGGTTGCTTCTCTGATGGCCAAGTACTGCTTGTTTCCAGATGTTTACAGATGCTTTCTTTTCAAAGGCATGGACAGATGGCTGCAAGCAGTTGAGTGAGTATATCTGAGTTAGCACAACTGAGCTGCAAGGCAGTTACAGATCTCTGTATTCCTGGGCTGGGACAGGTGGAAAATCCTGTAGCACAGCCTCAGAGACCACTTGAGATAACCTGGTTTATGTCACTTTTGTGGCAAATGAGGAGGGCTGGTACAGCCTGGTGTTGTTTCAGTGAGAGAAGGCAGCTGAAGACACTTAACCAGGGTCTGATTCTGTATCCCCCAGCCTGCATGATGGCAGATGCCTTGGACCACCCTGCAGTGGGTCTGTGTGCCCAACCCCTACCCTGTGAATAAAGCCCTTGGCAAAACCCATCAGGGACAGAAAATCATGAGGCTGTCATGAAAGGAATGGCAGAAATGGATTGAGATGGGCAGGGACGGATGGAGGTGAGAGCTGATCTCCTCCCCATAACCTCTCCCTGTTCTGGGTCTGGGCACAGATTGGGAAGGGCAGGGCTGCCTGTAGATCTGTGTAGCGGTTTGGGGGGCACTGACCATCTGTTCCTGCTGCTCCTCAGGATATCCCCCCTCTCCCTGAGGCAGAGAGATTGATATAAAACCCAAAGATCTGCAGTTCAGCCCCTCACCCCTGACAGCTGCTGCTCCAGATGCAGACTGTACTGGAGCTGAGTATTTGCAAAGGATGCAGCCTCCTGCCAAGAGAAGGTCTGAGGAGCAGTTGGGGGGCTTGCAGGCAGTCTGTGCTGTGCATGTGCAGATGCTGTTTCCATCAGCACCATGTTTATAGTTTCCCTTCTTAATCATCCTCCCTTGCTCTTGGTGCCGTTCAACTTGCCCCCATCCCTCCTCGCTGCCCTTCGCTCTGTGTCCTTCTTTCTGGAACATGCTGCTCCATGGAAGCAGGCTGAGTGTGTGTGTGTGCACAGTGCCTCTCTACCTTGTGTTTGCTGCCCAGGCTTATCTGACCCTATGGACACCAGTTTTGTTTTCAGCCTTTCCCACTCACACCACTCAATGCAGTGAAGAGCTTTGGGCTCCTC
The DNA here is from genome assembly GCA_013399055.1 of Ramphastos sulfuratus. Classification (NCBI taxonomy): domain Eukaryota; kingdom Metazoa; phylum Chordata; class Aves; order Piciformes; family Ramphastidae; genus Ramphastos; species Ramphastos sulfuratus. The sequence goes on along the minus strand of WBNM01025572.1, from coordinate 105,806 downwards.
TGGGTGTGTGACATGCCTGGGGCTGGGACACTGGAAGGGACAGTGAGCAAGGAGCCTGAGTCTGATGCTGCAGCATTGCTTCAGATCAGGCATGGAGGCAGCTGTAACCTCACCATGGCAGCTAGAGGTGCGTTCTGCAGAGCTCCCCATGTGCTCAGCCAGTCCCCAAAGCCACCACTGGGCCTGGGCTTCTCCTGCAGCAATAGTTGTGGCCCTGAATGGACCACGGAGATGCACTCAGTTCTGAGCTGTGAGGATGCTCTGACTTTGCCCCTGCATGACTCGGGTGGGCAGAGCTGCCCTGATAACCTGCAGGGCTGCCTGAATTTGTTCTGGAATGATCCTGAAGTGTGGCTTGGAGGCTGGTGCCACTTCTGTCACATGAGGACGTAAGGAGGCAAGAAAGGCACTTCTAAGGGTCTGATCCCCTTTCCCATGCCCAGCCTAAGCTTTGTCTCCACTGGTCCCTGGTATCACAGTATCACAGTATAGCAAGGTTGGAAGAGACCTCAAAGATCACCGAGTCCAACCCACTACCACAGACCTCAAGACTAGACCATGGCACCAAGTGCCACATCCAAACGTGCCTTGAACACCTCCAGGGACGGCGACTCCACCACCTCCCTGGGCAGCCCATTCCAGTGGGGAATGACTCTCTCGGTGAAGAACTTTCTCCTCACCTCGAGCCTAAACCTCCCCTGGCACAGCTTGAGACTGTGTCCTCTTGTTCTGAATGTCTGGGGAGGAGGCAGATGGGCAGCAAGCTGTGGGTCTATGTCTGCACTGCACCTCCATCATTGGTTTTCTGCCTGCCTGGGCTTCTTGCACTCCTGGCATGCTATGGGGTGGAGGGGGGACTTCAACACATGAAGGAGAGCCTCCCTCTAATTATCAGGAGTGATGAAAGCCTCTTAGGCAAGAAGTGACGAGGGAAGAGTGCCTGACCGTGGGAAGGAGAGAGACGGCACAGATGGCATCATGCTGCAGAGCAGCCTGCTCCTGCGCTGGCAGCAGACAGCAGCCACACGCAGGCACACTGGGGATAGGGTCCTGACCATGCTGCCTAGCCTGACCTACAGCCGGGGAGCCCTGCCTCAGCTCCTGCCCTGGGTTTCGGGCACCCTTGCAGAGGACTGGGTTGGTTATGTGGACATGCTGAGGCTGGCAGGACCGAGGCAGGCTGGGAGTGGTGTTTCACTGCATTGCTGACACCTGGATGCTGGCTTGCTCGCCGCTTTATAGGGTCTTTGGCCAGCTGGGGGTGCTGACCCAGACAGGCTCTAAATGCAGCAGAGGTCTTGCGGAGCCAGATGCGTGGCGGTGAGTGCTCTTATGCTAGTGTTGGATGTCCTTCTGGCAGATGGAGAGCCATGGCAGAAGGGAGAGTGTGAAAAGGATGGGGCTTTAGAAACGGCTCAGTTAAGTTAGAAACAGTTGGGAGGGCTGAAGTAGGAGGGAGGGAGCTGTGTACCTTGGGGTGTACATGGGAGATAATCTGAGGTGCTTTAGGTCCTTTGGCAAATGGAGATCAGGAGACAAGCTGGGACTGCAGTAGTTAAGTGACAAAGGAGACCCTCAGGTGAGGAGGGTCCCAAAACAGCCAAGATTTGACTTTAGCCCCAAAGAGCTTCAGAGTGGACCTGCAGGTCTTATAGGGTGGAGTTCCCAGAGCAGGGCTGTGCCAGGGGCACACTGCTTTGAGGTTCTTTGTGAGGTGGTGGAGAGGGAACTAGAGGGTCTTTTTGCAGACCCTGAAAGACCTGACAGCTGAAAGGTCTCTCCTTTGCAGAGGGCCGATTTCATTGGAGACTTGGTGGTTATGCCCCAGCACACACCTTTCAACTGCTTGGACCACACTCCTCTCCTACATGACCTCTCTGTGGTTGCTCTGCTTCCGTGAGGATTAACCCATGCTTCCTTGCCTCCATGTCTTGGATTTGCCTGCTCACCAGTCTTGAGCCTTTATCAGGAGAGCAGTATCCAGGAGCCACCCTTAGCTTCGTTTGTGTCCCCTGCTCCCCCCACCCTCTGCACCTCCCTCCATCAAAGCAACCAGAGATAGGAGGCTATGGCTCTGCTTTTAAGTTGAATCTCTGCAGCTGAAATAAAATTGCATATATTTGCATAAGGAGCATCTCAATTAGCATATTTGTGGGTAAAGCTAAAAGGGCTGTTCATTTGAAAGTGAAAATGTGAGCGAAACATGGAAATGACTTCCAGCCCCCTTTGCAAGCAGCTTAATTAAATATTTCCTTAGTGTGTGCACATGGATTTGGGAAGCTCTTGCTGTATATGTAACGGTGAGTGGAAACCCTGTGAACTTCTGGGGTGGGCACTGGCAATCTGAGCTGCCCACAGTCACACCTCCAAGGTGACAAGTGTCTGCTGGAGGGCAAGGGATTTGGGATGTCAGGCTCTGCCACCCGAGGATCTCCCTCTACAGGAGAGTTTTCTTTCTGCCCCCTCACGCAATGGTGCTGTACTTTCTGCGTTGTTTCTCAGGGGACAGAGGCAGAGAGGTAGCTGTGATTTAGAAGCAGGATCAGGCTGGGCAGGGCTGCTGCCAGAGCTGTGTTCAGGGGAAGATCATGCCTTTGATTAAATATAATTGCTCTGGTCCTGATCCTGTTCATACTCAGATCAGTGAGGGCAGGTGTATGCCTTCTAGGAAGAAAAATAGTGCTACTACTTTTTCTCCCTTCTCTCTCCCTCTTTTTTTTCCCTCTCTTTTTATTGTTTTGTTTGTTTTTGTTTGCTGGTTTGGTTGATTTTTTTTTTTTTTGTTTGTTTGTTGTTTGTGGGTGTTTTGTTTTTTGTTGTTGTTTTAAAGCCAGGATGATTATTTTTCTTGCCTTCAATGTTATGCCTCAGCTTGGGCTGCATGGGACATGCCTGGTACAGACCTGCCCTGGGAAGGGTCTCTGCCTTGGGACAGTGTAGTTGGGAGGGTTCCTTCCATCTGCACAAGGGCGGGGGCCCCAAAAGCTGCCCCCTGCCTATAGGGATCCGTGGCATCCCTTGTACTTGCAAGCAGGAACGCCTCATGGTGCAGAGAGGGTGCACTTTCAGCGGAAAGTGGTTCGTAAGGGAACAGGCTTTTGGGGTGCTGCTTGTGCGAATGGCTACACAAAGAGGGGACCCTGTATGTCCTCTTCTGTGTGTGGGAGAGGCATTGGCTCCCTGGAGCTGGGTGTTTTCGTATGACAGGTGCCCCTGGCATCCCCCGGAGCCGGAGCGCATCCTCCAGGAGAGGGGAGCACGTGCGATCGCACCGCACAAAGAGCCTGGAGAGGAGGCTGGGGAGAGATGGAAGCGCCTCAGGCTGGAGAGAGGGGGGTGGAAGCACACACAGGCACGCAGGCGCGGCTGCGGAGGGCTGAGGATGAGGGGGACTGAGGGAGGGGGTCACACACAACCTATTGTGAGCGGCTGAAAGGCGCTACAGTCCCGAAATGTTAATCTGACCCAACCTTTCCCCAGTTATAATTTTCCTCTCAATGAGCGTGCATTAATCCGACCCTTTCTCCCCTGTTTCCCTGCGGTGCAGAGCCCTTGTTCTGCCGCCTCTCGCTAAAATCGCCTTTCAGCGAACCCAAATAAAGCTCCCCAAGTCTGGCGCTCGGCCCCCGCCCAGCCGCGGGGCGGGCAGGGTCAGCTTGCCAAGCAGAGGAGGGAGCGCAGCCGCCGTGGCTGGTGCACAGACCCTGCGGTGCCGGAAAGGCTTCTTTCCCCTCACCCTGCTGTGGGTCAGCCTGGGAGCCTGTGCAGGCAACTCACCTCCCAGCCTGCTGCTTCCCAGCTATAGCCCCGCGCCTGAGGGCTCCTTCCCAGGTAAGCAGACGGGATTGCCTGTAGCTGCTGTCCTGCTGAAGCATCCCAAGAAGTGCCCCAATAGACCCTGCCTTGCTTTTGCCCTGACACCTCCCACTTCTCTCTGCAGCTGCCTGTCCTGTGTGAACGGCTCCTTCCCCTGCCACTGGTGCAAGTACCGCCACATCTGTACCCACAACGCTGCTGACTGCTCCTTTCTGGAGGGACGAGTGAAGCTCTCTGAGGTAAGGCAGTGTGAGCCAGCTTCCCTTTCCTGGCCCAGTCCTGTCGTGCCCTGCTGCCCTACAGGGAATTGTTTAGAACAGAACAAACTGCATTGGAAACCTTTCCCACCACACTGCCTAGGGTGCTAGGGCTGCCTGGGAAGCACAGGAGTGGGAAATGCCAGTGGGGAGAGGCCGTGTTGCTGCAGAGAGGCTGCTTGGGAAGTGCAGCCCAGAGCACTTTAGGCTGAATGAAGGGAAAAAACAAAGGCAGAGATGCTGAAGCATTTTCCTTTGATGTTTCTGAAGAGAGCAAGCTTGAACTGTCATTGCAGAACAACTTGTTTTCAGAGAGGGTAAGGCTGAAATCCATAAAACAAATGATTTTGCTACACCTCACACCTTCTTCCTCTCAAATGCTTTGCTAAGAAATGTGTTCTTTAGTGGGGGTTCATCCTGTGCAGTATCCATGCCACCCACTGGGGAAACTTGTCACTAACAGGGTGCTCACAGAACGTCCTAGCATCCCCAGCCTGTGGTAGCATTGCTGGATGCTTGGATTGGGTATGAAGGTTTGGGAAGCAGTTGCTGGCTGTATAGTAAATGCTGGCTTGGATCTAGATAGGAGAGTTTTCAGAAGGAGAGTTTCTCCTCTGTCCTTGTCCTGGAAGGGGGCTCCAGCTCAACTTACTTTGGTTTCCCATTGCCTGTGCAGGCCCCAACAGGAAAGGTCCTGCTTGCCTGATGGTTGCTGTTAGGAGCAAAGACAGATGCTGTCCTCGGGAGAAAGCTCAAGTGGGTGTTATCCTGGAGAAAGCATTTGCCCATATCATCTCAGATAAAGTTTGGTCTCTGAGCTGTGGCAGAGCTGGTGTCCCAGTAGCCTCCCAGCCCAGGACTGGTCCCCTGAAGCAGTGGTGAACAAGAAGAGCTTGTCTCTGCTTCACAGACTGCATGTGAAGGCAAGCAACTGAAATGTCTCACAAGGTCTTTGCAGTCCTGGCTGGCACTGAGAGGAAGCCTGCCTCTGTATCTCCCCATTTGGGAGGAGCAGCATCTCTGAGTGAATTGCCATCTCCTATAATTAGTGTCTTTTGAGGTCTGTGGGCTTGTGAGTGTCCTTCTAGATCAGGGCTGTTGTCCTCCCTGTGTCCCCTGTTTCTGAGCTGGATACATGTGTGGAGTCAGACAGATCCCTCTGTGGCTGAGACACCCCAATTAATTTTCCCCCTCTGCCTCTCTCATCACTTAGAGAGCTCTCTCACAGGAGAGGATGGGAGAGCTGGGCCATTACTCAGCCATTGCCCAGCCACCAGCAGCACTTATTGATTTTGTGCCAGGGGCGGGATGGATGGAGAAACTCCTTTCTGTGTACTGCGGCTGAGCCCTGCATGGCTTCCCTGCTCCCTTGGTGTGGGTCGACCTGGACTGGAGGCCAAGTGTCAAGCCTAGGTCAACCCACCACATCCCTATGGAAAAACAGAGCACCTGCTGCCTCTCCCAGGAGAGCTGCTGTGTCTGTGATGGAACATTTGGGCTTTGCAACCTGCATAGAGAGCTGCTTGGATGCTCCCTGGTTTGGAGCCTCCAAGTACTTCAGGAGTTGATGGACCTGCAGAAGACTATAGTTTTCCTGCACAGGGCCATGCTGGGCTCCTGTTGTGATCTTTAGTCCAAGCATGGAGCTGAGTCAAGCTGCTTCTCAGCCAAGTGCATTGGGAGAGATGGGAAAACCCAACCATCACTCTTGCATGTGGACAGGTGGGGTTGATGCTTCCTGCCCCTCTGCCAGCCTCTCAGATGGCACAGTGGTGGCTTTGCACTGTGCCTTCCACCAAACAGTCGAACACACCTCCCCAGCATTGTCATCCAAGTGCTTGCAACATGCTCATGGATCCTTGAGGAGGGGGAGTTTGGTAACCCAGGAAGATCAAAGAAAGTTGTTTTCTCTTAGCTCTGCCCTGAAGGAATCTGTTGATGGATTGGCCTGTTCCAGTTATCCGCAGAAGCCTTGCTTCTGCAGACACATGTGATGTCCAGACCACTGGAGCCCAGTGGCTCTCTTCTGCCTAGTCCTGTTGCTGAGAGCATGGAAGGCTCCTGGGCTCTCTCCCCTTCCCTGCCAGGCAAACCCAAAAGCTTCTGGCTGACCCCTCCAGGGATGTTGTCTTTGGGACACATGCATTCCTCCCACAGACCAGCTGCTTGGGAACTCATTTTGCTCCAGAGCAGGCTGCCCCACAGCAGATCCTTTGACCACACTGGGACCTCGAGTGGTGCCTGGCTTGGGGTTTGGAGCTCCTGGCTTTGCCTGCTTGCACATTGGTGTGGCTTCAGCTGTTCCCAGCAGGATGGCAAGACACCCTCAGAGCAGCTGCTGCTGTGGGCTGCGTGTCTGGCTAGCATGCTGCATGATGAGACGTCCTGTTCCCATCCTGGGCCATCCTGCTTTTCAGTGTGGTGGGTGAGGAAACTGCGTGGCAACCCATGGCACCACTGGACAAGTTAATGGTGGGTGTCTAGCCCCATCCTCTCTGTGGCAGGATGTCTAATGGGAGGGCTGTTTTAAGCAGAATTTGGTCTGTCTCTGTTGACTGCAGTGTGGTGGGCACTGGTCAGAAGAGGCAGTTAACAGTAGTGCTTAGCTCTGCCTCCACTGGTTCCCACGGGTGGTTCACCAAGCTTTTCTGGGTAGGAAAGTGGCAGCTGTTTGGTAGGAAAACTTGAAAAGTAACCCACAACGCTCTGCCCCAGGCATGCCAGGAATGCTTGCCTGGATTTCTAGGGTTGGCAGGACAGGAACAGGGCGTGGGTAGGAGCCACTAGTCATGTAAATGTGCCTGGGAACAGTGGCAACAGGAAGGATGTCGCTGCCCACTGGCTGCAGTGGCTTTGAAGCTCGGGCTCCAGAGATAGTCCTCCTCTGTGGCTTGCTTTGCCTGGGATACAGGGCTGGTGATGAAGCAGCACAGGCTGCTGTTTGCTTTTCCCTGCTTGCAGTGCTCAGTGGCGGCTGCAGGGTGATCGGTGATGGAATCTGGAGCCTCCCATTCCAAAAGTCTGCTCTCCTTCAACAGTTCTTGCTGCCTGCTGATGCAGAGCTGCTGTGAGAGTGGAAGGCTGCTGACTTGCAGGGACCAAGTGTGTGAGCTCAGTTTAAGTGAGTTCAGTTTCTTCTTCATTCCCTAACAATGGGAATGGCTGAGGACTTCATGATGGAGCCTCAAAGCCAGGGTCAATCCCAGCCCCAGACTGCTTTCATCCCCATCTCAGCTGATGGCACAACCTTGTAGCTGGAGCTGGGAGTTGCAAGAGAAACCCAAACCACAGCCTATGCAGTGTGACTCTAAAGCTCTTACCCTTTCAAGCAAACTTGGACACCCTTGTCATGTTCTCCTCCAGCTAGAAAAAGAGTTTTGACAGAGACTATTTGAGCTGTGCTGTGATCAGGGATCTTGCTTTTCTGCTTGTGCCATTCCTTCCTAGCTCCCTGCTCCTGGGAGCTGGGGCTCTGCAGGAAGGGCTGTTTGCAGCAGGACGGCAAGCTCCATGGGCTGTGCAGGGTGTTCCAAGCGATGTAAGTGTTGGGTAATGCTGGAGTGAACTTCGTCAGTGGTTGGCTCATAGGGGATGTGAGTTGTCCCAGTGCCCCCGCTCCTCTGGGCACCCTGGGCGCCCACCAGCACCAGGTGCTTCCTGTTTGGGCGCAGGCTGACATTTTTGCTGGATGAGACACTTCTGCCTGCAGATGCGGAGCATGTGACGTTGCAAGGGGACTTGACTCAAGCTGCAAGTCAGCAAAACGAGCCTCTGGCCGGCGTGGGGAGAGGGGTGTGCGTGCCTGCTGCGCTGCTGGGACTTGCGAGCGCCTGTGGTGAGCCCAGCTGGGGTGCCGTGGGCTCACCCACAGCCTGAGCTGGGCTGCCAGCAATAATTACAGAAAAATAAGGAGGTGAAGGTGTTGGAGAGTGAGCTGAGAGCTAATCCCTGCAGAGGTGAAGTTGCATGCCACCAGCAGGGTCCCCTGCAAAATGGAAGGGGATCAAGCAGGTGGGGACTTCTCCCTCATCAGTACTTCTGAGCTGGAAGCACGTGGGGAGCAACTGCCTTGCAGTGGTGGGTGCCAGTTGTTATCAATGGCAGCAGGTGTGCGGAGTCTCCTTGCTGTGAGCCTTGAGCTAATTCTGAAAGAGGAGCAACTGAAGCCCTTTGCAGATAGGCAGCCATGATACAGAGCAGGCTGGTGGCAGAGCAGCACCAAGGATCCCTACACTGTCTCAGCCCCATCACCATCTCTGGGTTGAGGCTGGCACCACTTTTCCTCTCTGCTTTCACTTTGTTTTGGGGGCGAAGTTTCTTCCCTCACAAACCATGCTTTTGCAGTCTACAGGCTTGTAAATAGCAGGAAGCCTAAAGAGTAAAATGAGTTGGTGTTTTGTGTCAGTACTTGCTAAATGAAACAATTTCTTTGTTATGTCTCAGCATCATTGGAAAGTGATTCTGCTAGATTAATCTTGCCGTCTGAGATAAAGCCTGGCCCTGGGCAAGGTGTGGCCCAGCTGGCTGTGGGGTGGCAGGAGGCAGCTGGGTAGTGTTGCCCACGTGTGGCTGCTGGTGGCCTTCGGGCAATAGCTGCCCTTGGAGCCATGGTCATCAGCAGCCTCCTGAGAGCAGCAGAGTGGCTGGGTCCATCCCCCATTGCTGCTGCTGCCATTTCTGTTTCCAGAGCAGCTCGTTGCAGCACACGTTATTCCACCTTGATGTTATTTCAAGCTGATACTTCCAGGAGGCTCTGCCATAGGTGTGAGAGCTCTGCCTGGTTTGGCAAAGCCCACACGGGATTGCATCAGGCTGTCGTTGCCGAAATGGCACCCGCTGGGGCCATGGAACTGTTTTGCTGCCTGAGCTCATTTATTTTTGCTCCCTCCTGCTCCCTTGTGCTTTGCAACAAGGCTCATAAGCTTTCCTGGAGCAGCTGGGAGCCCGTGGCTATTAAAAGTTGAGTGCTTTGCCCTCTGAATGGCTCCTTCCTTGGGGAGTGCAGAGCCTGGCAAGGTCGTGCTGAGATTCTTGTTCTTGCCTTCCTCCCTGGGTTGGACTCACTAACATTGAGACATTGTCTTCTGGACAGCCTGCAGCTGAGCTGGTTGGAGCGATGCTGCTTTGAACTGGCCACAGATAGAAGCAACAGCAGCAGCAAAACTGACTTCAGAGCAGATTCTTTGCAACACTGCAGAAGCACATTGCAGTGTCAAAGTGGGAAAGGGCTTTTCTGTCCACTTGTAAAGGAAGAGGGATGGAGGATGTTAAGGGAAACAGGGTGGGTTAAGAGGATAGCCTGGCAAAGGTCTAAAACCAACTGACTGCAATTATGGTGTTAAAGCCAAACTTGGTATCAGTTAGTTGTTTTGCCCAAAGATGTGCTGCCATTGCAGTGCTTACAGGTCCCATAGCTGAATCTTCTCCCTGCTTCATGCCTGCATCAACCTGAGCCGTGGAAAACACCCCACTGCCTTGCCATGAGTTTCCTCTGTGCTGTCTGTTCCTGTCTTCTAGGCTTTGATCAGAGCAGCCATGAGATGCTGGTCTGGGGTTGGCTGCACGTAAAGATTTATTCCAGCCTGTGCTCTGGATGGTATTTTTGCAGTGCATTGCCCAACCTGCCAGCCAAGCGAGGGTCACAGGGGTGTCAAGTGGTGTTCCCTTCTCACCATCTGCCTCTTGTTTCCCTTGCAGGATTGCCCCCAAATCCTGCCCTCCACCCAGATCTACATCCCCGTGGGTGTAGTGAAACCCATCACCCTGACAGCCAAGAACCTGCCCCAGCCGCAGTCCGGCCAGCGCAACTACGAGTGCATCTTCCACATCCCTGGCAGCACCACCCGTGTCACCGCCCTGCGCTTCAACAGCACCAGCATCCAGTGCCAGAACACCTCGGTGAGTGCCCGGCGCACCTTGGCACCGGCTTCCTTTGCCGGCCGCTCATTCCTGCCCTGCTCTGGGACCTCCCTAGCTCATTGCACAGCTGGGTTTGGACCATGGGGGTTTCTGGTGCATGTGGGCTGTGAGGTGGGCTCCCCTTGCTTCTCCAGGTGCATGGGGAGGCTGCCACTTGGGGTTGTTCTGGGTAGGAGCAGTGCCAGAGACATCCTGGGGAACCCACCGGGCTTTAGGAGCACTTCCAGGGAAATTGGCTTTGGAAAGCTGAAGAAAGTTGCCTGGGGTGGACCCAGCTGGCCTGAATATGCCAGAGCCTTGCCGCCTCCTCCCTGCCTGCTTTTGCTTCCCCCTGACATCAAACCATCCATCAAGGCAGGATTGAGCTAACACCTTCTCCATGTCCTGCTGTGCACATGCCTACAAGCCCCACAAGTGCTTCACCTCCTCTCCTGCAGCCCCTCTGTATCCCCAGCTTCAGCTGGCAGCTACCTCATCCCACTATGTGTCTGTCTGTTCTCCATCCCCAGGCGCTGCTGGTGCATTGCTCCCTGCCTCTCTGTCCTTGAACCCTGCAGCTCTGTCACTTAAGCTCTCTCCTGCAGGCAACTTTGCCTGGCCTGCCCTCTTTATTTCCCTTATCACTAAGCAAAAGGTTGTTTTATGCCCCCTCAGTGAGCTGTGTATGTGCCTCTTGCTGTGCAAGGAGTACCAAACCCATAAGAGAACTCACCCAGGGTGTTAAGAACCCCCTTGAGAACTGATTTTGCTCAGCTCCTCCATTGCTCAGCTCCTCAGCTGCCCTGCTGGGCTCTACACTGCCCTGCCCTCATCTGCATGGAGCTAGCCCTCCCTTCTTCTTGTTTAATCCTTTTAAAATTTGTTTTCCATCACTCACACTGTGAAAGCTCATTTGCAGCCTAACACCAGTGCCAATCCCTGCTCCCTTTGGTGGCAGGAGTGACATTTAGAGGCCGTTGAAGATGAGCCCTGGCTCCCTCCCACCTCCAGCACTCCTGGGCCTGTGAAGCCTTTGGGCAGGGGGAGCATCCTGAGTTGTTGCTTCCTGCCCCAGGCAGCAGTGCTGGAGATGCTATGCTGCAGGTTCTCTGTCTTGGTGACACACGGTTTGCAAGGAGCAGAAGTGCTTCCTGTCCAAATCTGCTGACTGGAAATGGTGATGGTGGGATTGTGCTTGACCTGGAGGCAAATGCAGGCAAGTGGCACAAAGTGCAGGCTCCAGAGAGCAGCAGGATCAGAGCAGTGTCTGCAGGGCTCTGCTGCAAGAAGGCATCAGAGAGGCAGCTTCAGCAAAGGTTTGTGGCCTTACTTCTGTGTTCAGGAAAGAAAAGAAGCTGCCCAGTGGAGCTGTCTGGGCTCCTGGTCCCGGACCTTAATAGTGACTCTCATCAGTGCTTCATTATGCAGATCTGCCTCTGGCCCCAGTCTTACTTGTCACCTGCACGGGTTGATGTTAGTGCCTCAAGGGAAATGCAATGGCTGTGCGTGCAAAGAGACATCACTATGGTGGGGATCCCTTCACTGCAGTCTCACTACTGCTGGCAGCCAAGCTTGGCCACTCTGTCTCCAGCACAGCCACCTGGGAGTTTTCTTAAGGGTTAGCTGATCCATGCTTATCCAGTTACAGGCCAGTTACACTGGGTGCCTCTTTGGTTGTCTGAGGGCTGTTTTGCAGTGTGTCTGCCTGGTCCCACCTGCAACTGGGAGTGGCCCGGAGGAACCATTGCCTTCTCACAGAGTATGGAAGAAATGTGACCTCTTTGTGACAAAGAGAGAGCCCAGCCTACAGGGACCCTGGCTGGGCACAGAGCTGCATCAACACCTGGGAGCTATAACTGCCTGTGCCTGGGGCACAGGAGGTCTATGGCAGAAGCGGATGTTGGCTTGCAGACCTTCATCTCTACTGGTGATTTGCAGGTTCTGAGCTTTGCAGGGGCATCTTGTGAGCCCCTGACTGGCATGAGCCCCTCAGCCAGCACAGCCCGCTACCAAGTCTCTTCTGCCTGCAACTGGCAGAGCTGACAGTTCCCTCTTGCCCAGTTCTTTACTCTGTGGTTTGGCTTAGCGCATTCAGATGCAGTTTGTAGGGTGCATGCTGTAGGATGCTCCCTACAGAGATGCACTGTGGCTGCATGGTGTGGCTGATGGCTCCAGTGGGGTGTTGGGGGAGGTGCCTGTGCCAGAACCTTTACTTAACAGAGATGGTACTCAGAGTGGGGATCTAAATCTTTTGGACTCATTTCTCCCCAGTAAACTTCAGTTTGCAAGGCACAGGAGGGAGGCGCAGCATCATAAACCACTGCCTGTGTTTCCCAAGGGCTGCTGTGGCTGCCAGCACCAGCGTCAGGGCCCCTGCAGCTCTTGTCCAAAGGGATAGGACTGCCTCCTCGCCCTATGCTCCCCGTGCAGAGCTGAGGTAACTGACACTTCCTGGGCTGCCAGTGGTGGATGTTTGACCTGAGAATTACCAGAGATGCCCTGAAAACAAAGGAAATCAACTGGAGAGCCTGTGGGAGGCATTGTGGGCTGCATAGGAGTGGGTATTGGCAGCTCTGTGGTGCCGTGGTCTTGGGCAGGAGATGTGGCTTTCAGGCACAGAGTGTCTTCACAGATGGAAGAAGAGAGTTTTGGCTTGAAAGAAGCTGTCTTGCTTTTCAGGGTCTGCTCATCTGCTTTAACATTTGAGGGCATTTAGCCAGGCCGCTTTAGTGGGTGGGGGATTCAGTTTCACACTTCTGTGATACTTGTCTTCTCTCTGTCTTTTTTTGCAGTTGGTCTGGCTGGTTGATAGCACTTAAGGCTTCTGCACAGTCACTCACCAGTGACCTGCTGGGTCTCCCATTGCCATTCATCCTTTGGGTTAGGATTTTCTGTCTTGCCTGGTGTGGAGGACACTGGCCAGTGGAGGAATAGGGAAAGGATGACACCTTCCCAGCCAGCAGCTGAGGAATAGATGTCCTCTCCGAGGGAAGGCATTTAAGCACACTTTATTTCCAGGAGTTCAATGAGATCTAAACAAGAGGTTAATTACCCTGTGGAATTAGGGATGCTTTTCTGAACTGTGTGTGAATAGAAGGGATAATAAGTCAAGCCTGGCTTAAAACTCCTGGTCTTTTGTTTAGTTTTAGTGCTTGTCAAACTCCAATGACTTGTTAGCACTTTGAAGAAAAGACATCTTGTTTAAATATTCAGCACTCCATTCATTAAGGTTTGAGTGTTGACTATAAACATCATTTGAGACACCTGATAGATCTTCAACAAACTCAAGGGAGACAGGCCTGGTGTTCCCCATGCATCCACCAGGGCAAAACCCAAACCGAATAAAAATGTTACTGCTTCCTCACTTTGGCCTTTTTTTGCTCCTTAAAAGGAAAGCAACCCTAAGGATTTTGCAGAGGCATTGTAAAGAAACAAAAAGGAAAGACAAACCTAAATAAGAGAAGGAAATTGTTTGACAGTAAACTTTTTTTTTTTGTTGGGTGGTAATTAGTTTTAATCTTCTGCAGTCAGACATTTCCAGGCTTGTCTCTTGCAGCCAGGGATGGAGAAATGGTCACCTGTCTTAATGTGTGCATCTAATGGCACTGAGTTTCATTATCAAAGCATTCCCTGCCTTTGCCTGTTCTTTCCCATCTGCCATCCCTGGGTGGGGCTCATCCTTCTGATTGCTGTGAAAAATAAACAGTTCTGCTGTTGGGAAGTATCACAGCCCCAAATCTGTGCTACCGCTTGTAACGTTGGGTTTCATCTGATTTAGTCCTGGCCTTAGTGAAATGGCTACAGGCATTTCTTTATGCTTAGGGTTTGGGTTTTTTCTCCAGAATGTTCTTTTCAAGACTGAAATATCCCCACAGCTGCTTGTTCCCTTTAAATGTAAAAATAAGAGGAACCCCTGATCTCCCTTCCATAAGCATTTGACTTTGTCATCTCAGCACTTTAAATTAAGCCTCACGCCTCAATTATTTTCCTTTCCTTTTAACCAAAGCCCCGTGTGGCAAGGAGCAGCTGTCACCTCCCTGGCTCCCTTTTGGCTCCTTCCTCACCAATCCCTCTGGCATGGGCACCCTACCCTGCCCACCCATTTTGGCTGCAACTCTGGAGGTTGCTATCCTCTGGGCAGGCTTGGGTTGGGATGTTCACCCAGGAGTGGCTTATTCCCATGATAAAGTGATATGGCTGCTGAGCAAGCCAAGCTAGCAGGGAGAGGGGGGCATGAGAGTGGTACCCAGTGCAGATGGTGAAGCTGAGGTGCCCAGCCCTGGGTGTGGATGCTGGGCAGGCAGGCAAGACCTAGGTAGATTTACTTTATCTGGATGATGTTTATTGTGGTGTAGCCTAGGTGTTGCTCAGACATACTCCCAAGGTCTTGGCTTCTCACTTACACCCTGCCAAATTTTGGGCAGGAGAAATCCAGGCGAAGAAGCTTATGTGTGATGAGGGAGGGAAGGAAGAGATTTATGCTAAGAGAACAAAAAGAGATCCAGAATCAGAGGCCAAGCAGTGCTGTCAAGTTGTGCTGTTGTGCAGATGAGGGTGTTTTACTAGGCCTAGGGTGCATTTCTGGAGGCACATAAATCATCCATGCACACCACGCACCTCCAGTCTATGTATCTCTAATTAACCAGCCATGGAAAGGGAAGCAGCATTGGAGCCCACAACCCCAGCACCGTTTGCCAACAAAGCCGTGCTCTCCATCCTAACAGTGCCTACATTTATCTTTCCTGCAGCAGTGTTTAAAGTGAAAAGGGAGTATCAGGAGAGTTTGATAGGATCCAATTAAATTCCAGCAGATAAAATAATGATGAATTGCAGTTGAGCCCTGGCGAGACGCGATGTACATTACTGCTGTCCCCGTAGTGCAGGGGAAGGAGTTGAGGTCATCAACTACAGAAAAATAGGACACAGCTGCAGCCCAAGCGCTCTTCCAGAAATGCAGCCCAGGGGGATGGTGCATATGTGAGGGAGGGGGGTTGCAAGGGACATTGGGATGTGTGGGTTTTCTCACAGAGGGCAGAGGGGCAGCCCCTCTGCTGCATTCATCAGGGCTGGGATGCTTTGTGACAAATGGTGTGATGTTCACAGGGCCACCTTGGCTTGTATGGACTGGAAAGGGCTAGTGCCTTGGCTAGCTGGCACAGTGCTTGCAGGGACATCCCAAAATATATTTCATTGTAATCTGCCCCTAGATGTGGAGTGCCCTTTTGCTGGCTGCAGCTCTGTGCCCTGGCAGCATGGCTTTTTAAAGGCATATTTTTGGGGTGCTGAGTCCCACACCCCAAAGAGGATCTGGGCAGCTCTCAGTTGCCTGTTGCTGATATCTGGTGTGTGAGCAGTGGGCTTTCTAGAACCAGATGTGAGACGTTCAGGGGAGGTGGCACCCACAGCCCTTGCAGCATTCTGGGCTGGTGGGTATCCCCTTGGATGGGGGTGGGATGAGTGAGAGAGCTGGAGATGTGAGAAGCAATGAGGTCGTCAGCTGTTACTTGGGAAGATGCCTGAGATAAGTCTTGGATGAAGAGCCTTGAGAAGGGTTTAGTGAGGAATCCTCTTGCTTGAATCATCACTGAAGAGAGCTTTCTGGGAACAGCCATATCCAGGTTGATGGGGCTGACATTGTCCTCTGTCAACTCTTCCACGCATGCCTTGGAAACTCTTCCAGAGAGGGGCAGAAAGGCTGGGTTAGGTAAGGAGCCAAACAGCTCATATCTCTGCTGCTGACTCACTCAACATATTTTCTCCCATCCCAGCACCACTGGTTTGCTCTTGGGTCTGTGCCTGTTGGTTTTTGGTCCCAAAGCAAATGTCTGTTTCCCATACTTTGACTTTGCTGGAGCTGCTGACCTGCTGTGCTGCTGCATCATCCTTCAATGTAGGCGGAGAGGGAGTTGGGGTGGTGTCTCAGGAGCCTTTGTGAAGCAAAAGCTGATCTGATAGCAGGACTGCCTGGCTAAGTGCATCTCCCTACTCACACGCGCCCTGGCCTCCTCTTCCACAGCTCATCCCAGATCACTGCCAGCCACGGTGATTGATTAACTGGGAAGTTAATAACAGATAAGTGTTTAATGGATGTTTAGCACCATGTGAGCTGGAAGCAGGGAGGAGCCAGCATGATGGAACCTGCTGGCTATCTGTGGGTTCTTGTCTAGATCTCATGGGATGATAGACAGCTTGGTAAGCCAACCCCCTGCCTGATCCCCAGTGGATGGGGGGCCTTCAGGGCTGGAAAGCAGCTGCTGCTTTGTTCAGCTGTTGCAGTGGAGGTGCTGCAACCTACACAGCTGTGGCTGTGCTCATGGATGAAGAGGGCACCGTGCTGCTTGCACCACAGCAAGAGCAGCTGCAAGACGACCTTTTGAAAACATCTTTCAAAATAAGAGATACTTTAGAAATTACAGAGGAATCTGATCGAGCTCAACATCCCAGGAGGCTCCTGCCCACATACAGCCCTGCTGTGGCTCCAGCTCCAGAACCCTACAGGCACCAATAATGGCATCTAAACTGCAGACCCACTGCCTGTCTGGGCAGGGCAGGTGAGAAATGGCCATGGACACATTTTTTGTTGATATCTGCATCCTCTTGGTGATCCCATGCCACAAGCATCCTCTGGGGTGATGGCTCCTGCTCCTACCTGCTACTTCTTGCCATGCAGCCCTGTGTATCTGGCTGCTCCCCACTGTCTGCTCTAGCTCCATGCCAGCATGGAGCTCAGCACAGTGTCCTTTCCAGGGACACCATGTCTTGTGCAGTTGCCCTGTTCCTGTCTTGGGGCTGGTGCATGAAGAGTTAATACTCTCCCTCCCTCTTCCCCTATTCTTTTTCCTCCAACCCACCTCCCAGAAGAACTAATTTCCAAAAGCAGCCGGGGCAGAGAGATGCAAATAAGTGTTTTGGACAGCTGCAGGCTGGATGCCTTCCCGAGATGCCAGGGCCCCAAATGAGACATGTCAGAGTACAAATTGAAAATGCCAATTTCACTTACGCTGCCACGTGGCTCGACACAGCTAAATTCTGCTCCAGCACTGCCACCGCCCTCCTTGGCACATGCGCCTTGCTGCTGCCATTCTCCCTGGACTTGCTGCTGGAAGTCTGGACAGCTCTGCATCATGATCCTGTTGGACATGTCCTTGAGTGGGTCTAGGATAGGAGAAGATGATCAAATCTGGAGTCCCAGCCCAGTTCTCACTCCGTCTTCCCAAGCCTGGTGATAGGAATGTCGCAGAGAGGCCCTAGTTGTAGATGGTGCGTGATGGAGGTGTGGCTGAAGGTCCTCTGAGCAAACACCATGAGAGGTGCTGTGTATGAGAGGCTTCATGGTGGGGGATGATGAGGCTCTTCCTTTAGTGGGGACACGGTGTGGAGCTGTTGGTTTTCAGTTGGATGTCTTACGTGTTACAACTGCTGCAGCCTTTTTCCCCAGGATGGGCTTTGTTTTGGGGCGGTCCCTGAACATAGGAGCACTAGCGAAAACTGCAGAGTTGTAACTGAAGACCAGGTTTGGCCTCTCATTTGCCCCTTGTAGGGCTGAGAGAGGAGCACGTGGCCATAGCCATGCCTTGAATCAGGTGTGTGCCCCATTTTGGTGCTCTCTGTGATGCTGGACATGCTGCCTGGTTGGGAGAAACTCAGCACAGAAAATAGATGCTTTGATACTGAAGCTGTCTCTTTGATACTCAAGTGTCTCTTGCTTCCAGCAGCATTTGGGCACTCTGACTTCTTTCGTGGGTCATACTTCTGCCTCCTCTGGAGGCAACTGAGCAGAGCATACCTATGGGAGCAGTTTCTGGTACTGACAAGGGACAAATGTGCTTTGTGAGGCAGCAGCCGGGGCAGTGCTGGAGGAGATACTGAGGCCATCTCCTCTGTGTATGGCACTAGGGCTGCAAAAGGTGACACCTAGGCAGGCTGGAGGTGGTGGAAGGGCTGTGGCCAGCCTGTGGCCAGTGAGCTGCTGCGGGTGCATCTGCTGCTCCCTAACGAACTCCAGCAAGCCATGAATCATTCATTTAATCTCTCCCGACACGCCTGTCATTTTCTCGGGCGAGGAGCGGGGAATCTCTTGCCGAAGGAGGTCATTAGCTGTCAGGGAAGGTTCCGACTGCCTTCCTGCCTCCGTATCGATTAAACTTCTCTGCCTGCGTGCCGGGGCTGTGTGGGGAATATTGATGGGGCTGCCGGGACTAAGACTTGGCTATCCAGACAGGGAAGAGAGGTTTGGGTGAGGAGTAGGCACTGACTGGGCTGGAAGGAGCAACGGAGATGAGTATGTCCAGACAGCAGTGGGTACTGGGGCCTGAACTTGTAGTCCCCTGGAGCTGGTGGGGCAGGATCCCTTGGTGTCACCTTCTTACATGGGAGCTCAGGGCATCTGGGTGCTGGTACCAGTCCTAGAGTGGGGTACAACTGATGGCTGAGCCTGTGTGGAGCTGGGGGCAGAACAGAGCTTATGTACATGTGTACGGTAGGGATGTTCTCATGAGATCTGTCTCCTCTGGACCGATGGGAGACATTCGCAAAATGGGGTCATGCACACATCTCTGCTCCTCACCAGGGCATTTTTCCTCACTGGTCAATGGGCTTTGCCACCTTCTGTTCTTCTACAGTATTTCTATGAAGGGAATGACATCAGTGACCTGCCAGTCAACTTGTCCGTGGTCTGGAACGGGAACTTCGTCATTGACAACCCCCAGAACATCCAGGGTGAGTGAGAGGTGGGACAGGGGTTGGAAAGAGCTCAGTGCCCTCCCAGCCTCCAGCCTACCTCTTTCCCTACCCCTGACCACAGTTCACACCATTGACTTGTGTGAGGGGGTGGTGCTCCAGCTGCACTGATCACACAGATTTCTAACTAGAAGCTTTTCTGCAAGATGCTTTGTGAGAGAACTCAAAGCTCTGCCTCAACACTGACTCCAGCATGCTGGTGCCTCCTCCCAATGGAGTTTTGTCCCTCTGGGAGCTGGTGGCATGCGTGCAGCATGCAGACATGAAAGTGGGTGCCCTTCTCCCCAGAACCCTGTGCCTGTGGGGTGAGGGTGTTGCGCTGACCCCTGCACTCCTCCTGCCATTGCAGCCCACCTGTACAAGTGCTCAGCCCTGCGGGAGAGCTGCGGTCTGTGCCTCAAGGCTGACCCACGCTTCGAGTGCGGCTGGTGCGTGTTGGAGAGACGCTGCTCGCTGCGGCAGCACTGCCTGGCCTACGACAGTGTCTGGATGCACGCCAGCAGTGGCAACAGCCGCTGCACTGACCCCAAGATCACCAAGGTACGTGGGGATGGCTGAGCAGTGATGCTCTGTGCTGGGGAACGGGGGTGGGAGATGGGGATGTGGGTGGGGCTCCCTGGTGGCACCTCACAGCAGCCAAATCTCCTGGGTGTTTAGGACAGAGCATGACTTGTTGCCACGTTCATTTCCAAGGCTAAAAACCTATTTCCACCACCCCTGTGCACTGGGCTTTGTGCCCTGTCTCTGAGATTCCCACCACTCCTGCATGAGACCAAAGGGTCTTGGGAAAGCAGCGCATATACATTGCTTCTGCTCATGTCACCATGCTCACCTGGGCCAGTAGTTCGTCATCATCCCCTTTCCCTGACAGCTTTTATGACCTCTGTTTAATAAGATTGTGTATGTTAATATTTGTATGCCTGTCTGGGCTGGGCTCCAGGTACATGAGGAGGGACTGGTGGGTGTTTCTACTGGAATACCTTCTGTTTACCCATGGCTGGCCAGGCCTCACTGGTGTTAATTACTGGAGTCTTAGCACAAGATCTGATCTGTTTGGGTTTCAGTTTCTCATCTGATGGAAGCTGGAAATGAGAGTCATGCTTTCTCCCTGCACTGCCTGCTTCTCGCAACAGGTGTTACAGTGTCCAGAGTGGTAGCTATGTGGTGGGTAGGGGGTTGCTCTCCCATTGGGCACTGTGTCTCTGCCTGCCAGAAGTACTGCCTGCAGAGAGTTGCCTGGGACTGGCAGAGCGCTTGCAGGAGAAGGGATTTGTTCCTGGGGGAGTAGGATCAAGCCCTAGAACTTGTGTCCTTACTGGGAGGTCAGTTGTTGTGTGCAAGGCTGCAGGGCTCTTCATCCCCAATAGCTTCCCACCAAGCTCAAGATGAACTTCCCAAAGATGGAATCCTGGGTATGATTGGAGTGG
Organism: Ramphastos sulfuratus; assembly: GCA_013399055.1. Lineage (NCBI taxonomy): Eukaryota > Metazoa > Chordata > Aves > Piciformes > Ramphastidae > Ramphastos > Ramphastos sulfuratus. The sequence goes on along the minus strand of WBNM01025572.1, from coordinate 85,669 downwards.
ATATCACAGGGGACAGGTAATGCTTGTGGTGGCCATGCTGTAGGCTGTGTCCCATCCTCTTGTGTTTGTGTGGCTGGGGCTGCAGGCATACACACACACTGCCACAACAGCTGATGATGCCCAGCCCTGGTAGCAGCTCTCCTGCCCTGAATCATTATGAAATTTTGCAATAATTTCAGATGGGCTAGAGCTTGGTGCCACTCTGTGTTAGTGCCTGGGAGCTGGTGCTTGATGTGGATGGGCTCATGTGATGGGCTGATGCTCATCCAGCAACCAACCTGCTGCTTCCCACAACCCCTGTCCTACACCCTGGGCTGGGGACAGGCTTGGAAATATTCCACAGAACAGCCTAGTACAGAAAGGGTACCATGGGGTGTGTGGGGGAAAAGAGTCTCCTACAATGGTTTCAGGAGGAGTTGGAGCCTTCTTCCTGCCCAGCCCACCAGGGTGCATGTGTCTTCATGGGTAGTAGGGTTGGACTGGGGGATGACTGGTTCTTCACCCTTGGAGTGAAGAGTAATTTACCCATTCCTCAGTGGTAAGGACAAGCTCCTTTCAAAACTCTCTGGGGTCCTGCTCAGTGCTGCTTGTGACTCTCAGAGTGTTAACTCCTTCCCCTGGGAAGAGGGAACCCCTTGAAGCCCCTTGGTCCTGCTGTGGTCACCACTGCTGGAAGTGAGCCCACTTTTTATGCCCACCAGAGCCATTTGTTTGTTAATGTGAGAGGACCCTGCGAAACCAGCTGGCAGAGAGGCAGTGATGTTTGTCAGGGCCAGGGGTTCAGAGGTGGTGGGGGCAAAGGAGAGGCTTGAGCAGTGCCTGCTCTCCTCCTCAGCTCCCTCCTCCCGGACACCTTGTTTAGCTGTGACCTCCAGGCACTGGGTAGCCAACGATGTAATTTCATTCCTGGGCTCATTTCTCTCCCAGCGCGTGGCCCTTGTCAGCTCTGCCGCGGAGGAGGAGGAATCAAACATGCCGAGCAGCTTTTAACACTTGTTTAGAAACACCAAACGAACAGCCACTTCTTGCCAGCTGCCCCGGCAGAGCTCCTTTTAGGAGGAAGGTCCAACCTCACGCTGGCTGCAGCTGCTACAGAGAGCTCTCATCCTGGACTTGGGCAGGGGCTGAGCTGGGTTTAGGCAAAGAGCAGCTCCCCGCAGCCCTGGAGGGGTTTGCTGTTGTATAAATTGCGAGTTGTGGCTGCCTCAGTGGGAGCTGGGGCCCTGGGAGCTGCTCCCAGCTCTGATGCTGTCCCAGGGCGTGTCCTGCAGGTTGCCTGTGTGTGTGTTGGTGACTGACACTGAAGGTAATCGGTCCCTCGTGCTAATCCAGAGGACAATGGTTAACCCCAGAGGTGATGGTTTCATGGAGCTGTGCAGAAACACCCTCTGGTTCCATGTGGTCCACTGGGGCTGGTGGGACTGTGGCCAGTGTCCACTGCTGAATGTTTCCTACCCTCTGCTTGTCTGCCTTGCCTCACTGTGGGGTGATGTTCAAGAATGAGCCTTGTGTGAGAGGAGGAGGTTCCAGCTGGCTTAGATCCCAGGGTTACAGCCACCCAGATTTGCCAGGAATGCAAAGAGCTCAACACGTGCTCGGTCACAGTGTGAGCATGGTCATGGTGTGAGCCTGTCCAAGCACTGGGCTTAGGGCTGGCAGAGGTCCCTTCTCATGCTAGAGTGAATCTCTGCCAGTGCCACAAGCAACAAATGGGTTCCTTTTCCTGGGTCAAGATGCACCTTCCTCTTGGATCAACCCAGCAAGCATTATTCTCTCCCACAACTGCTGCCTACAGCTCCCTTTTCATCTGCCATGTCATGGTGTCACTGGGAACCCAGCCCCATCCCTGGTCCCAGCTGGGGCATGCAGCCCTGCTATTCATCTAAATTAATGCTGCAGGTGGGTGCTGAGCTCCCAGGCCAGTGGGCACTGATGTAAAACTGCCTTTAATTGTCTGGTTGGATGCAATGGTAGACCTGTACTTCTGCTCATCTCTCATCCCACTGCTGTCTGCCAGGCCACACCTGCTTTATTGGGCAGAATCCCAGTAAATGCGATGTGGCACTGGGGTGAGGTCCTTCCCCTCACTTCCCAGCCAGCCTTGGCACAGGGTTTACCAGTGGGGAGGAACCCTTTTACCCTGCTGCCTGCTGTGTGCAGGAACCTGGTTGAGATGCTTTGTTCTTTGAGGAGAATGGGGGTGGACCTTGGATGTGAGAAACTCATCCCTGGCTATGTGGGACCTGGCCAAAAGCCGGGCAGATCCATGTGCTTTCTCGCTGGCTCAGCTGGGTCTGTGGCTGCTGCTGGCCTGTCTCCTTCCCATGCATTTCCTTGTCACCTGCGAGGAAAATCCATCTGCAGCAGGACCCATCTGCAGCAGGGTGTCCAAATCCAAACCCTCTGCTTGGACACATCTGGCATCTCCTGGCTTGTCCCTAGGGCAAGTTGTGGACATGGCTGTCATTCAGGAGGTCTTCCCTGTTCTGTGGGCTGCTTACAGGCATGCTGGCATTTATCATCACCCATCTATTCCTCACTGCTTGCAGAGGAGCAACATGCTGCAGCTGCCCGAGCGAGGTGTTGCTGCAACTCTGCTCCCTTGACTGACAGGCCACGCTCTCTCCTAGCTGTTCCCTGAGACTGGCCCCAGGCAAGGGGGGACCCGTCTGACCATCACCGGTGAGAACCTGGGCTTGAAGTTTGACGATGTTCGTGGGGGCATTCGAGTCGGCAAAGTGACCTGCAGCCCCATCGAGAGCGAGTACATCAGTGCTGAGCAGTAAGTGCCTGGTGAGGGGTGTGTCTGCTCCCTGTCCCCTTGGTAGAAGGCTGGGGACCAGGGGTGCTGCCCGTGGCTGCAGAGACATGGAGCTGAGTGGGAGAGAACATGCTGGTTGTGGTTGCTCTGGGTGGAGCCCAATGGCTTTGGGGAAGACTGCCCCACAGGGCTGGCAGTGGAAATAGCCACTGTCTGGATTTCTCATGAACCTGCTGGCACCTGGGGCCTTTGCTCGGTGTCAGATCCATCCCTTCCTGGAGCTGCTCCACCCCTATCATGGCACAGAGAGTGTCTTGGTGCCAGGACACTAAGGACTCCTTCCATTTTTCCCTTAGGATTGTGTGTGAAATCGGAGATGCCAGCTTGAGCAAGGTCCACGAGGCACGGGTTGAAGTCTGTATCCGTGACTGCACAACCAACTACCGTGCCCTGTCCCCCAAGAGCTTCACCTTTGTGGTAAGCTCCATGCCAGGGGATGGGTCTGGTACTGTGGAAGGAGGGTGATGCTGGGTGGTTTTGGATGGTTTTCCAGGCCAGTTGGAAAATGAGCTGTCATTTCCCCGGGGGACAGTTGGGGATGCTCTGGACAAAGGCTGGGTCATGCAGGTTGAGTCTGCTCTGCCTCTCCGAGGTCCTGCTGGCACTGCCAGCCCTTAGCACCATGCTCTGCTGGTGTCCTACAGGTCCCTCTCATCTGTGGCCTGTCACTTGCTTGGAGTTGCTTGGGGACATAGATTTTGGTCTCTAGGGTGTCTGATACAGGAGATGCTCTTTCTCTTTGACAGACACCCACTTTCTCCCGTGTGATCCCAGCACGAGGTCCTCTCTCTGGTGGCACCTGGATCGCCATTGAAGGCAGCCACCTCAACGCTGGCAGCAACGTTTCTGTGACCATTGGGGGACGGCCTTGTGCTTTTTCATGGTGAGGAGCACAGAGGTGGTGGAGGACAAGTGACAGGCACCTTCAGAAGCAGCGGGACCTCCAGACACAGAAGCTGTTGGGAGCCAGGAGGGATCCCAGGGGACCAAACACCGCAGGTGGCTGGAGATGTCTCCTGCAAAACCTGTGTGTCAGAGGCTGCAGGAAGAGCAGATTTTTCTCTAAAAGCACAAAGCCCTGAGGCATGAAGTGGATAATTTTTAGATTAGGGATGATAATGGAGCGGCTCTTTAAATATTTTCCTGTGGTAATTACTGGTTATCAGCCCTAATCGCTGCTGTTTGCAGCAGCCGCACGATGGGAACGCTCAGGAGCTGCTCAGCCTTTCCTGGCTGCCTTTTGTTTCATTTCTTGGCTTTTTTTCTACCCCCCCCCCCCCATTTTTTCCTCCTTTTTCTCTTTGACTCTCCTGGAAGTTTCAGAAGGGGAGAGGAGCTGGGTCAGAGGGCTCCTAGGCAGCGCTGGCCACCCCCAGCTACTCTCACCTCTCTCCTGCATGGGTAATGATGGGTTGTGCATTTCTGCCTCAGGAGGAGTGCCCGTGAGATCCGGTGCAGGACCCCACCGGGGCACACCCCTGGTGGCTCTCCTATCCTCATCAACATCAACCGGGCAGAACTGAGCAACCCAGAGGTGAAGTACAACTACACGGAGGACCCTACCATCCAGAAGATTGATCCCGAGTGGAGCATCAACAGGTGACTCATAGGGTGCCCACAGGGAGCTTGTGGGACACGTGGAGGGGCTGTTTCTGCACAGATGCTCCCTCCCAACGTGCACACCCTGGTGCTGCTGTGATAGCCCCCGGGCTGTGCTTGAGACATGGAGAGGGAAGTGTGAGCAGCAGCTTGGCACCAGGGGCCTGCTAACTCCTGGCCTGCAGTGCTCAGCCTGGCAGGGGGCAAGAGCAGAGAGCGCTTTGGATCTGGTTAATTTCAGCTTGACATTTGGCAGTGGCAAATGAAATATTTCCCATCGGGGGGTTTTTTGAAATGTTTACATATTTTTCTAAAAGGTTTGAATTGGATGGAGAGGAGGCGAAGAAATCCATTAAGAGCTAGCGCCAAGGGAAACCTTCCCCAGGGTGTTGATGAGGAGTGAGCTCCCCAGGGGCACGGCCAAGCTCTCCGGGACCACAGGGCTTTTAACACCAAGTTATGGAGAAAACTTGGCAGGGCTCAGGCTGCTTCGCCACCCACTGCCTGTGTCGTGGAGAAGAGGGTGGCAGAGAGGACCTCCTCTTGCTGGGGATGCTTTCCCATTGCAGATGCCTGGTCTCCTTTAGCTTGGAAGCTGCCTTCAGACCCTGAACTGGACCCAGGATGGGATGTTAGTGCTAATTAGCAGGTTTTATATATATATATCTATCTTGTTAGCCCCAAGATCAGCTGAGGTGATTTTTCAGTGGTGCATGCTGGATCAGGTTAGCCATGGTGACATCTGGGTGGGATAAGAGGTCCCTGGGGCATTGTGGTTCACCCAGACTGGGACAGATGGGTTGGTGAGCATGAGCCTTCCAGAAATGGGGAACCAATGCCAAGCTACCTTTCCTAACCCATTATCTTCATGTCTCTAGTGGTGGGACATTACTGACCGTGACTGGCACCAACCTGGCCACCATCAAAGAACCCAGGATCCGAGCCAAGTATTCCAGCTCTGACAGGGAGAATGTAAGTGGTGGGGGCTGGGGCTGACTGCAGCATACTAGGAGGAGGGATGCTGCCACTTTGCAACCCAGGGCAGAAAGCACATCCCTTGCCCATCAGATGTGATAATGAGCAAAGGTCTGAGATACGGGGCCTGCCATCCAAGGAGAGGCACTGATCTCCCTGCAGAGCCTGCAGCCAGGTACTGCCAAGAGAAGGTTGAGATCTGAATGTGCAGAATTGATGGGAGGTTCATGGGATGTCTGCAGGACGGTAACAGAAAGAGCTTGTCCCCAGAGTGCTCTCATTTGCCACCGCTTGCACATTCCTTGCAAACAGGAGTCTGTCTTTCCCCTGAGATGGGAAGTGGTGCCTGTTAATGCAGCAGCACAGAACAGAGGGTCTGAAGTCTAAACTGTCCAGACCTGCTGCTTGCAGGAGATACCTGTGAGGTCTGACCCTGATCTCCCTTCTGGGAGCTGGATTTGACCTTGGTCTGTGTCTCCTGCAGAACTGCACTGTCTACAATGACACCACCATGGTGTGCTATGCGCCTTCCATTGACAACCCTGTGCGGAGCCCTCCTGAGGTTGGCGACCGCCCCGATGAGATTGGCTTCGTCATGGATAACGTTCAGGCACTGCTGATCATCAACACCACCAACTTTGTTTACTACCCAGACCCTGTTTTTGAACCACTTAGCCCCACAGGGATGCTGGAGCTGAAGCCAAGCTCTCCCCTCATCCTCAAGGTAAGGACAGGTGTGTAGGGATGCGTCCCTCTGTGGAGCAGCATTTTGTCTCTCCTGGGCAGTGTCCTGCACTGCAAGAGCACACATTTACTTGTGTGGGATGTTTCAGGTGTTCCATGTTTTCTGAGAACTGATGATCTTGTTCCTTGTTCCCTCAAAGGGCAGGAACCTGCTCCCACCAGCTGCTGGTAACTCCCGCCTAAACTACACAGTGCTCATTGGAGACACTCCCTGCATCCTGACGGTCTCCGAGACCCAGCTCCTCTGCGAGTCCCCCAACCTCACTGGCCAGCACAAAGTCACGGTAAATGCTGACACGGGCAGCTTTGATTCTTGTGTCCCATGTGTCACAAGAGGTTCAGTCTTTATCCTGGCACTGGTCCTGTTGCTTACGTGTCCTCGGGTGAGGACCAGATAGTCTGTGCACATGTAGGAGCATCCTCAGCATCTGTCTTCCTGCTCCCTGAGTATCACTCTCCCCAGTTACATGTTTGGTAGGACCAAATACTTTGTCCCCATTGTGACACTCTCAGCCAGACATTCCTGTGCCCTGGGTGTCCCTGCCAATTGCCTCCTTTCTCTGCTGGGTGCCAAGGCACAGCCTGTGCTTGAGGCAAGAAGGGTTCCCAACCCATATCCCAGTGCTGGCTTATGCAATAAGGAAGGCTCCTTTGTCTGTAGGGTTGTAGTGCAGCAGTGCTTGCACTCCAGGACCCTGCCAGGTTGGAAGGCACCCAGCACAGTCCTCCCCAGGCTCCCCACCCATGAGGGAACTCACTTCACATCCCATCTGTTACTGTAATTTTGTCTGAATGAGCCATCAAACTCTGCCTGCTCTGCACACACACTGGCAGCGTGTGTCTTGCATCCCATTAAAGCACACCACAGCGCTCTAGACCAGCTCCTACCACTCACTAAGTTTTTCCATACCCTTCCTTCCATGGGCTGGGAGTCATCCCCCACTACCCAGCACAGTAGGCACAGTAAGGAGGGCTGCCCTGGGCACATGCCCCCTGACACCAAGGTCCATGTTTTCTCCCACCATGGTGCAGATCAAGGCTGGAGGGTTCGAGTTCTCTCCGGGGACACTGCAGATCTACTCAGACAGCTTGCTCACCCTGCCTGCCATCATTGGGATTGGAGGCGGGGGTGGTCTGCTCCTCCTCATCATCATCATCGTCCTTATCGCCTACAAGCGCAAGTCTCGAGATGCTGACCGGACCCTGAAACGCCTCCAGCTGCAGATGGACAACCTGGAGTCCCGGGTGGCTCTGGAGTGCAAAGAGGGTGAGGGATCCCTATACCTTTAACGTGGGGGGTCTTGGAGGGTCCTGTAACGTCCCGAGACTCAGTGTGCTTCCACTCTTTCCTTGCTGCCTTCCAGAGAGGGAATGGGAATGGGCAAAGCTGCTTTATCAGAGGAAGCAAACTCAGTTTGCCTGGAATTTGTTTGGTTTTTTTTTTCCCATTTAAGAAATTCCCCTTCTTTTCTCCAAATGGGAGAAAAGAGAGTGAGGAGGGTAGTGAGGGCTGCTCGTGAGTGGGCAGTCGGTCTCTCATTATGTGACAGACAGATGCTGTGAAATTGGACAGAATTCCATGTATGATCCTGCTGATAAAACCTAATTGCCCATTATCCCCCAAGCTGGTTCCCAAGGCCCTGACCCTGCCAGCCACAGCCACAACCATCTTGGGCATTGCGAAGGGAGCAGGCACTGAAAATAAGATAATAAAAAGGGGAAAGAAAGAAAAACCCTTTGCTCCCCCAAATCCCCATCCCTACACGTGCCTGCGGAGAGAACTGGTGACAGGAGAGGGGAGGGAGCTGCCGAAGGGGATGGTGTCTTGTCTTCCACAGCTGGCAGATAAAAGGATCTGCTTTTAATTAAAAGGCACAATCTCTTCCCTGCCTTTTCTCTTTTCTAGTCCCACTAGTTACAGATAAGATAGCACGCCTTTCAAGCTGACGGTTTGTTTTTTCTCATCAGGCTGACGAGCCTGCAGTCCTCTGCCTGGCTTTCAGCTCTCTTTAAAGTGCCGTTAATTTGATTTTTCTGAGGGTTTTCTCCCCCCAGCCCCTTTCCCTGGTGCAATCTCCAGGCCTCCTCTCCCGTCAGCTTTTCCCTGTAGGTGCAATTAAAGGTTCAGGACCCGCCCGCACCACCTTCCCCTGGGAGTTGTGGCTGCCTCTATTCAGATTGAGAGGTGCCAGGGTGGGTGTGTTCAAGCTCTTCTTCTCTTGAGTAGTATTTAGGTCAAAAAGAAATGAGGACATTCTTGTGGTTTAGGCTAACATTTTCCCTGCTGAAGCTCTGGCTTTGTTCAAGCCTTGCTGTTCCTGCTGCCTCAAGCATCCCTGGGAGGCTGCAAGTGCTGAGCTGGGAGGGATTTGAGCCTTCTGGGACCTGGCAGTCCTGTTCCCAAAACTGCTACTTGATTTATTCTGGGGAAGCCATCCCCACCCTCTGCAGCTCAGTTTCTTGATCGGTGAGAGCTGATTTACACCTAGGGGGACCCCACTCATGAGGTGCTGGGGGATGTGACAGGGGCTATGTGCTGGGACTCTGGGATGTGCTCCTTTAATTCTGCTTTTCCCACCCCAGCCTTCGCTGAGCTGCAGACTGACATTAACGAGCTGACCAACGACCTGGATGGGGCTGGCATCCCGTTCCTGGATTACCGCACCTATGCTATGCGGGTGCTCTTCCCAGGGATAGAAGATCACCCTGTGCTGAAGGAGATGGAGGTGTGGTGCTGTCTGTCTCTGTACTGTTTCATGTCGGGATATGTCCCCTTCCCAGGGAGGTTGTGGATGCTGCCTCCCTGGAGGTGTTCAAGCCCAGGTTGGACGAGGCCTTGAGTGACTAGTGGGAGGTGTCCCTGCCTATACCAGGGGGTTGGAACTAGATGATCTTTGAGGTCACTTCCAACCTTACCATTCTATGATTCTATGAATCTGCCCCTGCATAGTCCCCTGCGTGAGTCTCTGTGGCCCAGCCACAGGGTTGGAGAGATGCATTGGTGGGATACTGGCCCAGCCTGGTGCAGCAAAGAGCTGCCATGAATGTGGACCGGCTGCCAAATGGTTACTGTGCTGCCTGACATTAATATCAATATTTATATTAATATCATTGCTGCTGTCATTTTCTACAGCACTTGCTTTATTCAATTGGGTTTGTTTGATGCCTGACCGACTGCTCGTTTCTAGCAGACTTGTCCAACATTGGCTGCTTGCTTAGCTCCATTTCCCCATGCAGAACCCATCCTTGGCATTCTTCTACTCCCCAAACCAGCTCCCTCTCCTCTCCTGGCTTCCCCATGTCTGTTTAATTTAGTGCGTGCAATTGCACAGCAATTGGCTTCTCGTTTGCTGGGCTGCTGAGGCTGCTCTTGATTAGAGAAAGGAGGGGGCTGACCTTAGCTTCCCCTCGCTGCTGACCTGGCACAGTAATTAATGTCGACGTGGGCTTCACAATGTATTTAGAAGAAGTAATTGGCCCTGGTGCAAGATGCACGGTCACTAATTACAACACAACAAGCTCTTACCAACTGCAGATGCACGTGCTGGTGTTGTACGCCAGCGTGGCTACAGCGCAGGACCCTGGCCTTCTGCCTACTGTCTTTCCCTGATCCCTAATCCCAGCTCTGGAGGGCTGTGGGGACCCCGTTTCCATGGATTTCCCCTTGCAGCTCAGGTTTCCGGATGCTTGGAGCCACAGCAGGCGTGAGCGTAGCCCTCCCTGGAGCATGGCCCTTCCTGTCTGTGCAGACTGTGCCTGGCTCTCCTCTCACCTCTGCTCTTGCTCTTAAGGATTTTTCCTAAAGAGACAGTAGTGGAAAGGGTATCAAAAAGGGTATCAGAGGAGGAATTTTGCATTGGCTGCAGCAGGGTGAGTGGGAGTTTGTCCACTTCCAGCTCCTAATTCAAAACATCCCACTTGAGAGAATATACCAACTCAACGTGCCCTGGGAAATAAGGAGTTAAAGTTGCAAAGGAGGGGAAAAAAAAAAATCCCCAAAAGAGATTAAATACAGCAACTACAGTTGTGTAAGCTTCACATAATTTAATCGGGTTTGCTTTTATTTGTCTCTTTACTCAGAGTGTAACATTAGCTATTGCAAGTGACGGGCAGGAACCGGCACTTGCTCACACAGATGCTAATCCGCAGCGAGCACCAGGCTGTTGGTACCAGCTCCCTTCCTCTGCAGGTTTTGGGGGGGAGGTTTTATGCTTTGTGTGAATTTAAGCCTGATTAAATATTTAATTCAGTATTGTTCATTTATTTCTGCTAATGATCAGCAAGTTAAACATAGGGGCCCAGGAAGGCAGCAGGCATGTGAGGAGCTCAGGTATTGCCATGCTGCTTGTAACGGGGGTTTCACCTCCTCTACTGACTGCCAAAGCTCCAGTAGGATGACCACTGTTGGGTAGGACACATTTCCCATCTTACTGAGATCCTGCTGCTCTGCTGATGGGAGAAAGTGTCTTGTCCCATGGTCTCCTTTGCCTTGTCTTGGCTGCAAAAGCACCAGCAATATGCAGGAATGGATATGCAGCATGTCTTCTTCTGCCCCAGTTTTCTTGATGGATCTGGTAGGTCTCCAATGCAGCTGCCGCTCTCTAGCCGCTTCTTGGGTCTTCCCATGCTGAGGAATTGACTGGCATCTCTGTGTCCCAGCAGGGAGCAGCCACTGCTGATGAACCTCAGGCATCTGCCCAAGTTACTAGCATCATTGCTTCAAGGTCTCTGCAGAGTCTGGAGGGAGAGACTCAGGGAAAACACTATGTAAAGCATTTGTGTTTCTAGCAGATTATCCTCTGACCTGCATTGAGGGAAACTGAGCCGTGTGCTTGCTTGTGTGATGCCCATGAGAGGAACCCTGAGTACAGGGGCAGAGAGGGTTTGTCACTCCCCCTTCACCTTTATGGGATACACTGGGGCAGTCATCCCCAGTGGCCTATGTGATGAGGGTGGCAGTGGCACCTAGGGAATCCTATTTCAGAATTGACAAGAAATGAGGCTTTTATCAAGTGGGAAGGAGTATTTTGGAGGGGGATGTTAAAATGATGAGGAGTATCAGTGAAATGAAGAGAGCTGATCCAAAGTTTTGATTGAAATGAAATGATTTGATGTGTCAAAACCATGTTCCTCATTTTGAGTTGGTGTTTTGAAATGGAAAGTGTTGTTTTGTCTCCAAATATTGACGTGAAATAAAATTTTTCACTTATTCTCAATATAGAGAAGACAAGAGAGTAATAGAAAAAAAAATAATTAAAATTAATGTTTTACTATAGCAAAGCTTTTACCCAGAAGAAAACATCTTTTTAAATGGGAAAACACTGTGTGGTAAAAATGCTCATTTCTGATAAGAAATGTGGTCAAGGTTATCACAGTATCACAGTATAGCAAGGTTGGAAGAGACCTCAAAGATCATCAAGTCCAACCCACTACCACAGACCTCAAGACTAGACCATGGCACCAAGTGCCACGTCCAAACGTGCCTTGAACACCTCCAGGGACGGTGACTCCACCACCTCCCTGGGCAGCCCATTCCAGTGGGGAATGACTCTCTCAGTGAAGAACCTCCTCCTCACGACGTGGTTGACCAGATCTGGGCTGACAATGGCAGCACAGAGATGAAAGCATTCCAGCCCAATCCCTGCTGGGTCCCATGTGGCCGAGTATGGCCAGAAATACACCTTCAGACATCTCAAGAGGAAAGGGAGTATTTCAAGCTGTTTGTGGAGTGGGGCAGAACCAGGTTTCTGCTATTGGTTTCCCTGTCTGCAATCCAGCCCCCCATAACCAGCAAGGTTTGCTGCCAGTGAAGCTCAGGGTTGTGGCTTTATTTGCTTTCTGTGCAATACCCAAGGCACACATTGCAGTGACTCGGGTGGGAATTGAGCTGCTTGTTAGCTGAAATTGAAAATTATAATTTGTGTGTGTTTGGGAAGGAAAGAGTGTTTGTTTGTGGGAGGGAAGTGCCTGTATGTGCCTGCACACGCGTGGGAGAGAGTCTTTGTGCGGAAGCGTGTGTGCATATATCTGCATATAGATACACTGATGCCCCGAGACTGTGTTAACCTGGTGCTGAGATATTACAAACTAGATAATATTTCTGTGGGGAATTGAGGCCGATCACCGAAGAGGCAGCTTGGCAATATGGAAAAAGCAAGTCGAGCTGCTTTGTGACCCTTTTTCATCCTTTCCTCTTAGGGAATGTGGGTGAATCCAGGGTCTTGTGCAGCCCAGCCATCTTTTTCTGATCATCCTCCCTGTTGTGCCCATCTCCCAGTTTTGCTTTATCCTTGCAGGTCCAGGCAAATGTGGAAAAGTCCTTAACCCTCTTTGGGCAGCTGCTGAACAAGAAGCACTTCTTGCTGACCTTCATCCGCACTCTGGAGGCTCAGCGGAGCTTCTCCATGCGGGACCGTGGCAACGTAGCCTCCCTCATCATGACGGCGCTGCAGGGTGAGATGGAGTACGCCACAGGCGTGCTGAAGCAGCTTCTTTCTGACCTCATCGAGAAGAACCTGGAGAGTAAAAACCATCCCAAGCTGCTTTTGCGGAGGTGAGTGACTGCCTGAAAGGAAGGAGCTCTGAGGGAGTACCCAGGTTCTTCTGAGCACGTGCACACAGTCCCTTAGCAATGCCATCAGAGACAGCTTTGGTGTTGGCTGTGGCAATGTCAGCACTGGGTCTGTGGTCTCAGATTTCCTTGCCTGTCTGCATGCAAGTATGAGGGGGATGTGAGACCACCTGGACGTAGCCGACTTGAGAATTGTCCATGGGGTGTTCTCACTCAGGTTTGGCCTGTGCAGGTTCATGTTGTCTGGCAAGGAGGGAGCAAGATGCTTGGCAGCTGATGACTGCATAGGCTGGTGCAGGGGAGGATGCACGCTGATATCAGGTGCTGTTGCCCATCACTGCAGCAAGGCTCTCACCTGCCTTCCCTTCTCCACTTCACCAGGTGGTCCCCCACACCTCTTGGCACATGAAGCAGGTCTTGGCTTGCCTGGTGGCTACCTTGCTGCATGGGTCCCTCCATGGGCTGGCAGCAGGCAGGAGTCTTACTTTCCCTGCTTCTTCCTTGGGGCTTACCCACCTTGCTGGACACTTGGTGGTTTTCCTGGGAAAGCCTAGTGGATCTTCACAAGTTGAAAGTCTCATTGGGGCTGGGGGGAAGTGTGAGCAGGAGGCAGCCTACCAAGACCTGCCATGAGTCTGCCTGGCCCATCAATATTTAACAATAGCTCTGAGCTCTCCTTCATCATGGGCTGATGAATATTGAAAGATACACCCAGTGCTGAACAAAAACAATTAATAAACTCCACCAGCTCAGCTCTAGGCCCTCTGTGCCATCTACTCCTTTTGCGCACCATGCAATGCATCCCCATCTCTGCTTCCACCAGCCTGGTGCTGGCAGCCTCTAGCAGAGCTGCAGGGATGGCTGACAGCCCTGTGACTGGCCTGTCACCAGAAAGGCTCAGGAAAACCAGAGCATCTTTCAGATGTGAACTAATGTTCATGTGTGGCCAGACCAGACAAAGCCTATTGAGCTTTGTGTGCCTGGCTGTGGGGAGATGCCTGGAGAAGGCACATATGTGACCTCATCCCCATTGCATCCTTGCTACCTTCCTTTGGCCACTCTCTTTAGGCACACTGCTTTCTTAGTCCCTCTGCTTCATTTATCACAATGCAAGGGTGCCATTAGTTTCTGAAAACACCTCATTAGCAATGTGTTAAAGAGGATTGTGGTGCAGACCTGTGGCCGGGCAGGACAGCAATGAGTGTTAGAGGTGCCAACCACTGTCTCCCATCCTTGTTCCCCAAGTGCATTCTTAGGCTCTTTCCTTCTCACTGTCTCTCCACTACACTAGGCTTCAATGAAATATTTAAACTGCATTTCCAGCTCCTGGGTCTCTCAGAGCATCACAAAGCCACAGCCATTGGAGCAAAACTCTAGAATGAAGTAAATCAATAAAATATAAATAAAAGGCAGTGCAGGGAGCCCAGCAGCTGCAGTGGCTGAGCCCTGGGAGCAGCACAGGGACAGAGCTCCGCCTTGTGCGTGGTGAGAGCTGGCAGCCCAAGGACTATCACTCCCCAGCCATGGCGCTCGATGTGGAGCCGCAGGGTGCGTAGGACAGGGCTGAAGTCGCCTGGCCAGCACCTTGCTTGTGCCTCCCTGAGTGATATTTAATGAAGAGACTTTGTTCTTCCTGCAGCCACAGCACAGAGCAAACGGTACCCAGAGCTGTGCTTCTCTATCCTTTTGATTAGCCCTGCTGTTGGCCATAAGAGTGTGCTTACTGCCCAGGGCAACCGGATTAACATTGATCTAACTGGAGAGAGCTGTTATTTATTTATTTCGTTATTGGATAATCCCCCTGTTGCTGTGGCATCTGGTTCTGTCATGGATAAAGACAAACGTTTGCTGTAGCCTGGGTGGTGGCACTTCAGAGGAGTGTTACAGGCTTGTTGTCAGCAAAAGCCCCAGTCTGGGGCTGGTGAGGATGTCTGATGAATAGCTTCAGTTCAACCCACTCTTGACTTTCTCCCCATCTCCCTTTCCTTCTCCCCTCCAACAGATTTTTTTGTTTTTTTTTTCTAACAACTTTTGATGGATTAATTTTTCCTGGGGATGCTTCCCTTCTGTGAAGGCTCAGATATTGCCATCCCCTAATGGTTTCGTGGGGGCTGTGCTATTCCAGTGAGGGCAAAAATTGCTAAACCCCATTAGCATGAGAGAAAGCCTTGGAAGAGAACATATGACCCTGAGCCAGCTTGAATAAACTGGGAAAAGTGGATTTCTAACCCCAGCCATCTGGTCATCAGGAGCTGCTCCTGGTCCATCTGCTGGGCATAGCATTGCCATTGGGCAGTGCATGGCATTGGGCAGGGAGACTCCTTCTGATGACTCTGAGGCTTGGGTTCCCTCTGAGTTTTGTTTCTTGAGTGAAGTGGATTGTATCTGTTCCCCTGGTGCAACAGGAATGCAGCCATGTTCTTGAGGTTATTAGTATTGCTCTGCATTTGCAAGTGTCTGATCTGATGATTAATGGGTGGATAAGCTGAAGAAGCCTAACTGGAGAGGGTTGAGGGGCTGGCTGGCATTTTTACTTTAAAGGGAGGAAAAAACACTTTAAAAATAATGGATGTGTTAGGGGGACTTTAATCTATGGCAGCGAGACCAGGCTGTGGTGCAGAGATGGACACATTACACCTGCTCTTGTATGTTAAACCTGCATGATTCACCTGTGTCACCCTTGGCTCCCTTCATGGTAGGATGTCCCTTTCCTCTCCTAGTACAACATACCCTGGCTGCAGTACCACCACCCCATGTCACTGCATCCTATTTGTACTCACCATGTCTCATACTCATCCTGTGGGATTCTGCTCTTCTCTTGTGCACACATGTTGTGCAGTGATCATCTCAAGCAGACATACTTCTTGTCAGACTGCTTTGGAGCATGATAGCATCTGGATTTGAAACATACTTTAGGAAAATGGGGGCAATATATAGGTTTTCTCAGAGCAGTTTTGGCTGCTTCCTTCAGCTCCCTTTCCAAAAGCTGAGAGGCATGGTTCTATTTTTAAATTCCTTTGGAGTAGGTGACTGTGGCCAGGACGTGGCACCACAAACTCCCACATCAGTGCTCCAACCTGAGTAGACACACAGAGACCTGGTATTTCCACCATGCAGGCAGGGAAAGGTTAAATCCCAGGCTTGTCAAAGTGTCTTTGTAAGGTGCCCCAAAAGTTCATGGAAAACAGCTTAAACTTCCAGTCTTACTCTTTCCTCCTGTAATCCTCTTGTTTTTGGCTGAATTAGTACTGGGGATAAGTTTGACCAAAATCATATTGGAATCAAAGTCTCCAGACCTAAATCAAGTTAATGGCTTTAACCAAGGCCATGTGCCAGTGGACCAGTGCCCTCTCTGCTTTGCAGGGCTTTGCATTGCTGCCTGAGATCCACCCGGATCCATGCCCAAGAGCAGGGCCACGGAGAGAAGTGAAGGGGCAGAGCACAGCCTCCTAAACTTCACTGTCATTGCTGCTGAGTGCCAAAACCCAGGTGTCCTCTTCTCCAGCAATTCTGAGCAGACCTTGCACAAGCTGCTGGGGAAATTCTCTTTATCCCTCCTGTGATGATTTTCCTCTTGCCCTACTGTGGGTCCCGTGTCTCCCTGCAGTGGTGGACCTGTGTCAGGGCAATAGCAATACTGAGTGCATTGCAGGAGCAAAAGTCAGCAGCAGCTCCCAGGTGGGTAGAGGGGCTTCCAGCTAGATCAGGCACGTGGTGATGTAGGAGGAGATACTCCTGTTGTGGGAATGTGGGTCAGGATCTGACTTTGTCTTAAAACCTTAGCACCTCCTTTCAGTTAAAGTCACTGAGGAGCTTGCTGAGTTTTACCTGGCTTAGGTGTCTCATGCAATCCTCCTGCAGAGGAAGCTGCCTGGTTCCACTGGGGTAAGAGGGAAGAAGCAAACTTCACTGAAGTGCCAGGAGAAACAGCAAGCTGGTCATGCAGTGGGTGGAACTCCCCATGGGACAAGGCCATGCTCTACTCAATCCAGTTCCCCAAATACACTGAAGATCACTTTGCTTCTCCCTTCTGAGGGGCTGCTGTGGCTCAGCCTTGTGGATGGGCAGGCTTTCTGTTAGAGCTTTTGCTGTCTGCTTGTGCCCCTTTGCTTTGAGGCTCCAGCTTTTCCAAGTGTGACTTTTTAAAGGCAAAAATAATTTAGCCACAGTCCAAGGCTGAGGTGGCAATGGGTGTAATCAGAGACCTTTAGGATTCTCTGTTGACAGCTTTGCTCTCTCTCTCTCTCTCTCTCCCTGCAGAACAGAGTCAGTGGCAGAGAAGATGCTGACAAATTGGTTCACATTTCTACTCTACAAGTTTCTGAAGGTGAGTTTGGAAAGGAATGACAACCCCACAGGGAGGTGGTTCTTGCCTTGCTGGCATGAGCTGCATGATACTCAAAGCCTGGGCTGATGTACTCCTGAGTGCATTCCCTCTTTCCCAGAGCAGAGATTGCTTCCCGGACCTCTGTTCCCATCCTGGGTTCCTGAGGTGTGATTAGTGATTCTGGGTTTCCTTTTGGGGAAATAGCTGAGATTAAGAAATGAAATCCAGACTTGTGTTGCTTAATGCCTAGTGGGTTTGAGATCTTCTTAAAAGTAGTCCTAAGAGAATGGATAAGTCTGAAGTTACTCAACTGAGTCTTGAATCCCTTTGGAGTGGTCCCCATTCCTCCCTCCTTGTGTAACTGGGAAGCAGAAAGCCCTGGGAGCTGGTCCTTCTGTAGACATGGCTGTGTGTGGAGGATATTTCTGCTTGTTGGAGCTGTGGTTTGATGTGCTGCACTCCTCCTGTAATGCTGCTGCTTTTCCTGCATCTGAGGTTCTGTGGCAGGACAATCATTTCCCACAGGCATCTCCACTTTTGCTGCTGCTTCCCTTCCAAAAGGGCACCCCATGGGACCTGTTGGCAGCCAGGGACACAGCTCTCTCCATGGCACGTGCATGAGTTTGCAGAGCCTGTTAGCTTGAATCTGCTTTGCTCACGTTTCATCTGGGTAGCAGAGGAGGATGCCGAAGCATAAAGGCTGTTTCTACCACTGGTTCATGCAATTCATCTCAAGAACATTTATTCCATCAGCATCATCAGTGCTTCTACCTGCCAGAACTGCACCATCAG
The DNA here is from genome assembly GCA_013399055.1 of Ramphastos sulfuratus. NCBI lineage: Eukaryota > Metazoa > Chordata > Aves > Piciformes > Ramphastidae > Ramphastos > Ramphastos sulfuratus. The sequence goes on along the minus strand of WBNM01025572.1, from coordinate 67,840 downwards.
CTGTGGGGGTTACACAGCAGCAGCTTCAGCCCATGGATCCCTGGCATGATCCTGCTGCTGCTTTGGGATGACATTGGTGGGGCGAATGGCACCTGCAGCTCTGCTGCTGCTTTCCCAGTCAGCAGATCTGTTTCTCGGGATCCTGCCTGGTGTCAATGCAGCAAGGCTGGGTGGCATGCAGCTGTTTTCTTGGGATTTCATCCCTCATTAAGATAAAGAGAGTTTGAACTGTTTCCAGCCAAGAGATGAGAGTGAGCAGGAGTCTGTGCAGAACTCAAGTGATAGTCGATGAGAGGTGATTTATAATATCACTTACATGCACTTGGCTTTTTGCCTCCGTCGAAGGATAGCCTGTATCTATAAAAACCTAGCTGCAGCATGTGGTGGAGAATGCTTTCTGGGGGTGGGAGAGGAGAAAAGCTGTGCTGATTGTGGAGAGATATCAAACCTCCTGCTGTTTTGTTGGGTTGGGACTTTGTTCTGCGAGACCACCCCCTGCTCCAGCAGCAGCAGTCCCAGGTGGGATCAGGTAGGACACTGGCAGACCACTCTTTGGGCTCTGTGGGATCGATGGGACATAGGGGAGCAGCTCTCACTGTGGATAAGTGCTCTCAGGGCTCCTTGATGTGGACATGGTTGTGCTTTGGCTGAGTAAAGTGCGGCACACAGCTTCAAACGCCCACAGCAGCATTTGAGGATGTTGCCTTTGTGTGCATGACTTGATGCCTTTGGACTATCCCTGGCTTGACTGGACCATGTGGGCAGGTGGCTGAAGCATGTTCACTTTCTTCAGAAGTGGTTTGGATCAGTTCATGGGCCCCCAGTGTCCTGCATCTGTCCTTGTACAGCCCTGTTGGAGAAGGTGCCAAATGCATTGCCAGTGCTGGGCAAGTTTGAGCATGAGGAGTAGCATGAGAGAGAGATGGGGAGATGGGACAAGGACAATACCTTTCAAAAAAATCTTGACCGCATCATGATTTTGGTGGCAGAAAACACCTCCAGTCTCTGTGGTAGCAGCAGGAGAGAGGAGTCTGATCTAGAGGCACTACTGCAGAGGGAACATATGTGGAGAGCCTGAATAAAGCAACTGGCTGTGAGATTTGCTACACTGCAGATCATCTCCTTGGGGAAGTAGTTGAAACTCCATGCTTGGATCACTTCAGTTAGACTGAAAGAGGCTTGAGGATGCCCTCATGGCCTCTCCTGGGTTGGTCCCACCAGAGGAGACTCTCAGGGTCATTTCTGCCTGTCTCCTGGCAGTGAGGATCGCAGGTGGCATCAAAAGCAGGAGAAACCCGTGGAGTTGATGGAGAGGTATCACAGCAGACAGTTTGCCAGCAGGGAAACTGCACCAAACTGTGGTAATCATGCATGTAAATGAGGCAGGCGGATGTGTGCCCAGCTGCCAGAGTAGCTCTCGGCAAACCTGCCCTGAGTGGGCCTGGGCACTCAGATGGGGACAGAGACAGGACAGCCTCCCCTGCCCAGGGCCAGCAGCGTGGGGAGCCAGCAAGGACTGGCACTTTCATAGGGACCCTGTGGTAGCATTTATCAGACTCTTAATGAGACACCCCAGGGAAAGAGGGAGGGATGAATGGAGACAAGTGCTGAAAAATGCAGGATATTAGGTGCCTGATGAGCTAGATCTAGTCAATAAGACAGTTTGAGCATTAGCTGACTCGCATCAGCCTGCTCCCAGTGTACTGATGTGTGCATGCCACCCTCCTCCAGCTCAGCTCTCATGGAGAGACTCTGCAAACCCCTTCCTTCACTCAGGCCCCCAGCAGTGACCAAACTGCATCAGGGCTGGCAGCATGGGCTCGGTCACATCTGGTGTGCATGCTGCCCTCCTTCAACCTGCAGGGCCAGTCAACCCCGTCTCAGTGGTCCTCTCCCATATCTCACCCAATGAAGATCATGGGGCAACTGCCCAGCACTGGTTTCTGCAGTCCTTGTTCATTTTGTTGGTCTCTATCAGGAATGGGCTGTAAACCATCCTCATCTGCCCTGGCTCCGTGAGCTGTTACCCATGGCAGCAGTTTGGCCTCAGTCCTGAAAAACCAATGGGGACAGTGAAGTTGGGAGGAAGGTTTTGCACTTTAAGGGTAGGACCCACATTTGTCAAGCTGCAGTGTGGAGGATGCACAGAATCAGAGAAAGAAGTCAGAGAGGCTGTTGCAGTTGTAATTAGGGTGCCTAACAGGTCAGAAGGAAACCAGGATCCTGGGGCACACAGGAGCCCCCAAAAGCCCGCATCGTGCTGGAGAAATCATGTACCCATCACCAGTACCACCAGTGTCTCCATCCCTCCAGGAACATCATAGTGCCAGCTCCTAATCCACACATCCAAGGATTTATTCTTCATCAGCCTGGTAGGCATCTGAGGAATGGAGGAGGTGATGCCTGGTGTGCAACTGGGCCGCTACTATGGGATGGGCTGAACCCATCTCTCTTGTTTGGGATCCTCAGAGGTGGGCACAGAGCTGCAGATGAGGAGGGCAGCAACCATGCCTTGCTGGAGAGGGAAAATCTGTGGGCTGAGACAGATGCAGCTGTGCCAGATGTTAGCAGATGTCCTGCTCCAGGCTGTTCTCCATCCACACTGCTTCGGCAGACTTGGAAGTTTTGTGAAGAGTTTTTACAAGCAACTAAAAGAGGCAACTCTTTCCACCACGGCCAGTGGGATGGGCTTGGGGGTGCCATGGTCCCCCCTCAGGGCTCACTGCTGTGCACCCAGCCTGGCACTGCCACCTTGCTGGACAGCTGGCAGTGCGCATCGTAGCACCCACCTTGGGTCTCTCTTTTCCAGGCTGACTTAATGAAGCCAAGTTTGCAAATGAAACATAATTTCAAAGACAGGCGTGTTGTCGGAAGGTCTGGGGATGATGTATGCCTGTTCCTGCTCGTTAGCAGCTGTCTCTTTAATTACCACAGATGCTAACGAGATGCTAACAGCATATGGTGACAGAGAGAGGAGCCGCACTTTGTACCAAAGTACGATTTATTTGTGAGGCTGCTGGGAGGGAGGGGAGAGGGCTGCTGGGGTAGAACCTGCTGGGACTTGGCCCCATCCTCTCTGCTCACATTGTAGCCTTTTTTCTGCCTTAGGGCTAATACCTGTATCTGGCAGGGCTTGTTGGGATGCAGCTCAAGGGGGAGGTCTGGACTCTGGGTGATAAAAGGGTCTCCATTTTCAACCTCTCTAAACCAGCTCATGGATCCAGGCTGGTTGGTGTCTCTAATCTTGACAGGTCCTTTACTGTTCCCAGGTCACTGTAGTTCCACCATTCAGTGTCTTCTTGGGGAGTGACAGGTCCAGTTTCCCTTCTGCCCACCTATGAGATAGATGCTGAGGTGGCTCTGGCTGGAGGCTAAAGCTGGCTCTGACTATAGGGGTTTGGCAGTGGGGACAGGTAGGTGGAAAAGGGTTTAACTGCAGGAAACCTCATTGCTTGTTCCCCACCATCAGCTGGAGACTCAAAGTGGACTTGTCAGAGAGTTGCTCCTGCTTCCTCTTCCCAGTGGATCTGGCTAGCTGTACCTAACTGTGACATGGAAGAACCTCCTTTGACTTTCTCTCATGTGAGACTGGGCTCCTAGCAGATGCCAAAACTCCATTGTGATTCCTGGGCAAGAGCCTCCAGGCTGTCCCACTCCAGTGTACCCTCTCTAGTTCTCAGGTACTTCTCTTGACTAGGCTAGCTTAAAAGACAGGCTATATCCCATAAACAAAATCCCCAGTCCAAACTTCCTCTCCACTAGCTCAAAATTTAGCATTTTAAACTAATTTTTGGCCTCTAGAATGAGCAGAATTCACTGGGGATTGTCTGGAAGCTCTGTGAAGCTGAGCCTAGGAATTGTTAAGACAAGGAGTTGTTAAAACAAGCCTTCAGTGAGCTTGGAAGGAGAAAATGAGCTCCTCAGTGGACTAAACTCTACCATGTGTCCTCTTCCTTACAGTCTTGAGTGAGGGGCTGGAGGCTATAAACCCACATACAGGGCTTGATCCTGCAGAAGGCTCCCGACACAGTGGTGGTTCTTGAAAGGCAAAGCTGGTGCCTGGTGCTTTCTTACCTCTCTGTTGCCCTTTTCCCCATCCCTTGTCCTGCAGGAGTGTGCTGGGGAACCACTCTTCATGCTCTACTGTGCCATCAAGCAGCAGATGGAGAAGGGACCCATTGATGCCATTACAGGAGAGGCTCGCTACTCCCTCAGCGAAGACAAACTTATCCGGCAGCAGATCGACTACAAAATGCTGGTTAGTGCAAGCAGAAGCCTCACTGATGCTGGTCTTGTCAGGACTGGTAGGTCCAGCTGTTTAGCAAGATCTTGAAGGCAGCCAAAGTGCTTCACAGAGAGTGGTTCATCATTTGTTCTTGTCTGGCATCCCTGAGCTGTGTGCCCTGTGTAGTGCCAGTCCAGCTAGAGTCAGAAATGAGACCTTTGCATGGCAAGGGTTGCTCTTGCCATGAAGCTGAGAAAGCCAAACAGGAACTGAGTTCCTCCTCCCTGCCTCAAACAGCAAACCCCATGGCCCTGACAGGTACGAGGCTGTCGAGCACTCCTACCTGGAGCAGCTTGTGCTGGGTGAAGATCAAAGGCAGAGCCTTGAGATTGCTGCAGGAGATGGAGGGACATTTGTCTCCTTCCATATGAGTTGTCTCTTGTGTCCAGCTGACTGATAAGTCAGGCCCTTCCCCTGCCTGAGTCTGGAGCTACTTCTTCACCACCTTGATCTTCACTGGGAAAGAGTGGAGTTTGCCTGGGCATTGCTCAGGCTAGATGGGTTTTGGTGAGTAGAGCACAACTCACTGGCCCAGGATTTCTTCCCAGACACTACGCTGCCTTTCTGGGAATAGTTGGGAGATGTGAGGGTGGCAGGGAGAGGTGGGGAGCAGAAATCTGCCATGTGGCTGCAACTCCACAGCAGCTTAGGAGGTGAGAAGACATGTTGACAGCTGTAGCCCCATGTCCTACCTTTACAGCCAGCGTGGCACAACCTCTCACTTGAGTCTTTCCTTCACTCTGTACTGTGCAGACCCTCAACTGTGTGAATCCTGAGAACGAGAATGCCCCAGAGATCCCCGTCAAGGTCCTGAACTGTGACACCATCACACAGGTGAAAGAGAAGCTGCTGGATGCTGTCTACAAGGGAGTGCCCTATTCCCAGCGACCCAAAGCTGGAGACATGGACCTAGGTAAGAGAGAGGCCAAACACTTCCCTGTGGGGAGCAAGGATGTGACTAAGAGCAGAACTTCCAAAAAACCCCGATGAAGGCAGCAAAATCCACATCTCCTACAGGAAAGGGGACCTGGCAGGACCAAAGTGTGCTTGTCCAATCCACATTTTCTAGTGGCACTGACCCCTGACATGAGATTGTGGGTCTTGCTAGTAGAGAGGATGGGGAGAGGATCCTCCTTGGCTCTGGCTGTGATGTGGATTGCAGGCTCAAAGTGGCTGAGGTCCAAGTAGGCCGACAGTAGTTGAGAACAGTGTTAATAGTCCTGTTCTTAAAGGAGCAGCAGGAGAATGAAGAGGAAAGGAGCAAAGGAAATGGTCGCTGGAGTCGCATCAACATGATCTTTCCTTGAGTGCCTAGAACCAGCTTTTACCCAGCACCCTACTGATAGCCATCAATCCCGGGGTTCAGAAGGTGATGGGAGGGCTTGTTGGTTCCCAGACAGTGCTCCCACCCTACCTCAGCTTTGTGCTCCAAGCACTCACTAACCAGGGGTCCTTCTCCCTCCTGGGGACAGAGTGGCGGCAGGGCAGGATGGCTCGGATCATACTGCAGGACGAAGATGTCACCACTAAGATTGACAATGACTGGAAGAGGCTCAACACCCTGGCCCACTACCAGGTAGGGCTGTCTGTGGTGGAGAGCATTGAGCGCTTGCAGAGCACCAGCTGCCTTAAGCATGAGCATCTCTTCTCCCTGCTTAGCTTGGTCAAGGCCTGGGCTCAGTTCTTCAGCCCATGCTGCTCCAGCAGGGGCATGGCCTGGAGGTTTGCAGTCACTTTCCTGCCTGGATCCCATGTTTATGGTCCTTCTGTTGAAGGAGGCAGTACGTAGGGCATCTCCAGGACTTATAGAGGCTGTTTCCTGCTCTGAACTTACTTTTCCACTTTCATGCCAAGGTTTCTGATGTGTTCCTTTTCTGACCCCTTTACCTGATCTGTCACAGAGGTAGATATGTAGGTCTCCGTTGCTGGAGGCGGATATCCCTGGGTGGAGTACAGTGTAGCTTCATCCTTCCTGGGCTGGTTTTTCCCTCCTGTGGGAATGTTCCTCCTGTGTCTCTCTGATATCACAGCTATTCATGTCATCTCTGCCCCCAGGTGACAGATGGCTCCTCGGTAGCCCTGGTGCCCAAGCAGAACTCAGCATACAACATCTCCAACTCTTCCACTTTCACGAAGTCCCTCAGCAGATATGGTGAGCATGCATGGACATGCCCTGCTGTGCTGGCAGGGGAGGCAGCACGGGGCTGGGCTTGCAGACCATGGTGCAGGGCAGGTTTATTGTAGCTGTGGCTCATGTGAATAAGGTTCTCCAATCCTCCAGCTGTCCTGCCCCGTGTTTATTCTGGTGTTGGAAAAGGAGCAGATGCCTGCAGAGTCATCTCTCTTTGCAATGTGTCAGACTCGGGGGAGAATGACATGTCAGATGGCTCCTGCTGAGGGATCCCCTCCTTTTTATTCCTCTGAAATCTAATTAAAATAGGCACAGAGACACTTTGCACTTAAATGAGCAGACTTAAGGTCTCCAGTGAACATATTGGCAAGTGTACTTCAGCCTTGGTTTGGAAGAGAGTAGCGTGATCAACTCAAATTGGTACAGGAGGCATCTGTGATCCTGGCAACTGCTTGTGGGGAGCAGGACAGACCTCTGCAGAAACCCTTCCATGATGGATCTGGCTCCAGGATATCAGCCAGGTTAGAGCATAGCCCAGCAGGCTGTGAGGACAGCCCCAGCAGAGCTCCCAGTCCACAATGACTGCAGAGGCTAGATCCCAAAAACTCCCATTTCGTGGACATGATCTGCCTTGTAGCCACAGTGTAGGGAAGGGGGCTGGAGGGGCTTGCAGGGAGGTGAAGGCAGGCAGGGTGCTAATGTCCCCCTGTGCTTGGTGCTTGCAGAGAGCATGCTGCGGACAGCCAGCAGCCCTGACAGCCTGCGCTCACGGACCCCCATGATCACCCCAGACCTGGAGAGTGGCACCAAGCTCTGGCACTTGGTGAAAAACCATGACCACATGGACCAGCGGGAGGGTGACCGGGGCAGCAAGATGGTCTCCGAAATCTACCTAACCCGCCTCTTAGCCACCAAGGTATGGCCCAGCCATGCAGAGCTGCCACCTGGCTTTTTAAATCTGAGTGGGGAAGGGTAGTGGTTTGGGTTGCCCAGAAGTGGTAACCACTGCTCTTTTGTTAGCCTTCTCCTGCAGCACAAATGGAGCTACTCTCTTCATCTCTTTCCTGAGCCGGAGATGATTTTTTGTGTGTCGAAACTGCTGGTGAACATCTCTTGAGAGGATTTTCCTATTTGCTTTTTGCACCTTTCAGAGTTTTTACTGTTCCATATACCCACGAGCAGCTGCTGGACTGCAAAGCAGTGATGCCTTGGGGCAGGTGTCTCATCTGCCTTGGTGTTTGGGATAAAGCTGCAAAAGTAGAAAGGGGAATTACTAGGAGGGTTTGGCACAAGAGCAAGTTCCCCTTCCTAAGAAGCTCCTATACAACCCATGTACCTTCCTAGTACTGAGCAGGTGCTGTGTGTCTAAAGTGACCCTAGAGAGGAGTTGAAGGCTGCACTCAAGGTGCTGCCTCAGGTTTCCTTGTGACTTGGCTCCCTGCTTCATGGCACAAGGTTTTGTTGAGAGATCTGTCATCAGGTCTTGGGTTCCTTAGTGGGACTCAAAAAGACTGTGGTATGACATACATACACTTTTTTTTTTTTCTGTGTAGTATTTTTATTTATATGCTTTTAATGTGCCAGATTGTGCAGTGAAGGAAGGACCTCATCACAACAGTGCCTGTTTCCCATTAAAAACCACTGAGAACCAGTGGAGTTACACAGGCTGTGCTGTGCTTCTCTTCAAGGTGGTAGGGATACAAGTAAAATTGGTTTAAAGCACAACTTTTAATGAAAAGCTCATCTCTGGACATTGCTGAGCCACCCTTTCTCTCTCTGTCCTCCTCAGGGCACCCTGCAGAAGTTTGTGGATGACCTGTTTGAGACCATCTTCAGCACAGCACATCGTGGGAGCGCACTGCCCCTCGCCATCAAGTACATGTTTGATTTTCTGGATGAACAAGCTGATAAGCATCAGATCAATGACTATGATGTCAGGCACACCTGGAAGAGTAACTGGTAATGGAGCAGGGCAGTGGGGGAAGGGGGTGGCTAATGATACCACAGCAAAACTATACCACAGGGAGCAAAAATATGCCCCTGGAAATGATTCAGGACAAGAGAGGCCCATATCTCTCTATTTTGGGTGAGGGTAAATCCCTTACATGCCTCCCTGCAGCAGAAAAAATCCTAGGAATGCAGTTCTCCCTCAGCCCTTCCATCCCCAAATCCCAGGCACCACGCTCCCGCTGATGGCTGGAGGCTGAGGACCTCAGTGGTTCTGCTTCCACCTCATCTTGGGCAAATGTTGCTTGGGCTTCTCCATCCTCAGGGCTCCTTCAGAGATGCCAGCGCCAATTCTCATCTCTGCTGTCCTAAAGGTGTTTCTGTGCTCCCTCCTGTCACTCAGCCAAGCATGCCCTGACAAAGTTGGTGTGAAGCTGTGTTTGCATTCTCCCTAAGCTTGCCTGCAGAGCCAGCCTGTGGCTCTGCTAATCGCTCTTGAAAAGCAGGGTGGAGCAACTGATGAGACCTCCATAAGTGCCATGTTGAGGCCAGGGCTGGAGCAGGCTTTGACTCCTGCTCCTCAGTCTCCCTACGGCATTTTTCTTTTCTGCTGCCTCACTGATTTCATCTCTCTGATCTTGCTGTTACTGGTACGTACATTCCTGTGTCTGGCATTTGTTAAATGGCAGCCAAATTGCTTTTGTGTAGTTCAGTAACTGTTGGCAATTAGCAGGGCAGGCAAGGAAACATTTTTAAATGGAGATGTGAGAGTGCAGAAGCGCTTGGAACTGATTTATAACTCAGCTTTCTATATTAAAAGGAGGAGTAAAAAGCAAGGGAGGGGAAAAAAGGCCTCACTCCACAGGGGCTGGGCATGCAGGCTCCTGCATGCTAATGCCTGTGCTTATCTCTGGGCACTAATTTGACGTGTGGAGCTAATTTCTCGAGGCCATTCCCTTCACAAATGAAATATGTACATGCACCCGGTACCCTCATTAGGGAAGTCCTGGGGAATGACGTGTGTTTTGTCTAAGACAAAAGCATTCCCTGGGTGTTGGTGCTGAGGAATGACAGAGTAGAGAGGCTTTTTGATGGGGAGAGGTCCTTAGATGCTCCTGGGAGAAGTGAGGGGCAGCAGGACTAGGAAGTGGAGCCATGAAAGGTAGCGTGTGTGTGTGTCAGCATGCAGAAAACATCCAGTCAGTGGCAGGCCAGGAGACTTGCTGCTTCTGCAGCTGAGAGCTTTATTTTCAGATTCTCAGGCTGTCTAAATTCTCCTCTGGTGTTAAATGTGCTAATGAGTTGCTTGAGGAGTCCAGTGAACTCCTTCCTCCAACACAGGAGATGTGTGACGTGACACAGAACACCTTTGAAGAGATTATTAATGTGAGGGAAGGAGCCTGTGCCTGGTTTGACCCGTGGTCTCAGCAAGAGCTCTTCAGCATGAGTGGACTGGCACCACCCTGGTTTATCTTTGGAGGGGCTGGCAGTGCTGAAGAACTCCATGTGTTGTGGTCACATAGGGTGGCGAAGAGAGGAACAGTTGTTGGCATCCCTGGGGTGCTGGGAAAAGCATCTTGCCCAATTCTGGGTGATGGGGAGCTCCTCTTCCACAACTAGAGGTACATGAGTGTGGTAGCTGCCCTGTAGGTAGCTGCCCAGTGGTTCAGGTGCTGACTTCTGTTTTCTTCATCCCTCAGTCTACCTCTACGTTTTTGGGTGAATGTGATTAAGAACCCCCAGTTTGTGTTCGACATTCACAAGAACAGTATTACTGATGCCTGCCTATCTGTGGTGGCTCAGACATTCATGGACTCCTGCTCAACTTCTGAGCACAAGCTAGGAAAAGACTCTCCCTCCAACAAACTACTGTACGCCAAGGACATCCCCAACTACAAGAGCTGGGTAGAAAGGTGAGTAGACTTGGCAATAGCTCTTTGCTTCACCAGGAGGGCTTACGGTGGATGTGTGTGGTTGATGGGGGCTTGGGTTGTTGGCAGGACTCCTTGGCAACCATCTGAAGAAGAGTTGTGCTGATGCTTCTGGAAGGTTGTCCTCTCATTTGGGAGATGATGCTTTCTTGTGATTGTCCTCTCAAATGAATTTACAGTGAATGTTTGACAAAGCTGTTTGTGACTCGTTTAAGGGGTGCTAAAGGCAACAATCACTTTTAGGTTGCCTGATGCTTCCCCTTGTAAAACCTTGGTCTTTGGTAGGGAATGGCTTTTGAAGAGCAGTGAGAAGTCAGCCTATAGAAGTGCCTTTTTTTTATACCACCACAACACATGCAGGTTTTGCTGGAGTGGTTGAACGCTACCATTTCACACCTTTCATTCTTCAGTACCTCTCTCCTGGGACCCTGAGGAGAGCACATGCTCAGAGGCAGCGCTTGGGCTTATGTCGCTGTGTTGAGGAGTGGGTCCCCTGACTCCTTCCAACACCTTCCACCTTCACTGCTAGCTGATGAGAGACATCTTTCTGTCCTGCTGAAATAATGCAGTGTTAAAAGTTCAGGGTTTGAATGCTGCTGATTGCAAATTGATGTGCTCAGGCATAATGCTGTGTTTAGCTTTATCCTTTTGGGAGAGAAACCTAGGAGGTGTCCTCCAAAGCCCTCCAAAGAGAGCTGCTGTTAAAATGTTACTGTCTTGTGAAGTGGGACTTGATCAAGCTTTAAAAATGGCAGACTTCAGATTGCTGATGCAACTTTCCCCGTGTGCTGATCTGCTGGGCTATAGATCATGCTCTTTTATTTTTGTCGTTGAGGACCCTTCCCTTTTTCAACATCTAGACCAGGTACAGAATGAACGAAATAAAAGATGTCCAGGCAACAATAAGCATCATATTCTCTAGTTTGCAGGGATGGGACTTGGTAACCTAAATCATCTTTTGGATGATTGCTGTAGAGTTATTTGTCACACCGTTGGCATGCCTGGTGCTTTGCAGGCAGGTATAAAGACAAGTGTCTTCCCTTGAGGAAGATAGGGCTTGGATCAGAAGAAAAGGTACTCCTGAAATATGATGGCTGAGATGAGAGATGAGCTGCATTGGAATAAGAGAAAGTTCTTTGTGGGAGGCTGGAGGGAGATTTGGAGTGGGGTCCCATAGGAACATTACAGACTTTATAAGGTGAGTTTCTCTGACCTTGCCATCTCTGTGACAAAGATACTCATCTCTGTGTGTGCCCAGAGTGAAAAAAAAACAAAAAAAGGAAAAACCATTCCACAGTTAAACATTGGTCTAGACATGCTGTGTCCCTGTGGGGGAGGTGGAAGATCTCATCTGTGACAGATGTTCCTGCCATTGCTTGCCACTGCTATGGTCCCAGAGGCAGCCAGGCAAAGGGCAGAGCTGCCCTGTGCAGGATGTGCCTACATCTCCTACTGCTCCTCTGCAGTGGGGATTTACAGTACAATCAGCATTTCTGGCTTTTGGCACCAGTTATTGTCACAAAGCTTTGCAAAGGCAGAGGGTGGGAGTGATGCGAGGGCAGCTGAGTGGGACTGCTAGTCACAACAGCAGGTCTGTCTGCCACTGTGGCTCAGGCACCAGCTGAAAAAGGGACATCCTACCAGTGTGAGGCAGGAATAGCATGGTGAAAGCTTGGGAGGTGGGAAGCCTGGGGAAACCCAAGAAGACTGCTGCTGGTTTTGTGGCTAAAGTAGGTTCTTCTGGAAATGGTAGGTGTGACTGGAATCTTAATCTGTGTGAGCCATGCACGCTTGTATGGAAAAGTGGTGGTTTCCTGCCATCCTTTGTGTCACGGTGAAGCGTGGAATGTGAAACTGCTGCTCGTTACCTGGACATCTTCTTGTGGCAGCCACAAAAGCTCTCTTCTTCAGCAGGTCTCCCTTGTATGTTCACCTTCTACCAGTCCCTCCCGACAAGGGCCTTCACCTGTGAGGTTGAAGGGTTACCAGGATAATGTCTGTGAGTTTTCTTGGCTGGCCAAAGCTGACTGGACTGAGAAAGCTGGGCATATTGTCCCTAATATTCCTCAGCACAGGTAGAAGCTATGTCAGCTTTATGTGACTGGGGGGTGATTCCTCTAGCACCCCAGCAGATCTCTTCATACCTGGTTTAGTCAGAGGTTCTCACCTCAAACTGCTGCTCTCTTAGCAGTATCCAGGAAATCTCTCACATCATTGTCTGGGTGTGAATGAACCTCCTTGTAAAAACTGCCCAAGTATTTTATTGCTAGCTGAGTTCAGCGCTGTGGGATGGAGTGGATCTTCATATTCGTCTCCTCAAGTGGTCTTGCTGCCATCTGCTCCCATCCAAGTGCTTCAGCTATGTTCCATCTCAGCTTTCAGCTGATGATGCTAATGATGCTAATCACTGTACCAGAAATTTCACTGAGTGAAGAGTCATGAGGAGTAAAGGAAACCTGGGGGAGACTGGCACTCTGTTGTAGGTAGGGTATCTGTTTTAATAGAGGCCTGTGGACACAATCTTGGTTCTCAGAAGGATGTCAGCAAACAGTCAGCTGATGCAGCTGCTTGATGTAACCCTGCTGCTGCAACGAGATGCTGTGGCTTTGATCTCCCTGAGTTATGATGAATGTCTTACTGGATGTTCTGATTTTCTGCTATGATTCTGGACTGGATAAGCTGTGTCTGGATTTTCCTGTATTTGCTGAGTGTATCAGTGAGGTCAGCTATGGGATAGGACTGCAAATTGTGGTGTCATAAACTGTTTTGGGTCAGAAGGGACCTTTAAATGTCATCTAGTCCAACTCCCCTGCAGTGAGCAGGGGCATCTTCAACTAGATCTGGTTGCTCAAAGCCTCACCCAACCTGACCTTGAATGTTTCCAGGGATGGGGCATCTACCACCTCTCTGGGCAACCTCTTCCAGTGTTTCAGCATCCTCAATATCTTAAGGTGTCCTAGGAAATGTAAGATAGTATCTGGTTGGTAGAGAGAAACACAAAGAAGCCAGGAAAGCACCAGGTCCTTTGACCCAGGCATGCCCCAAGACATAACTACTTCCTCTGCTGCTTAGATTCTCTGAATTCACAAACATTGTTGTACAACCTCTGTTTTCACTGAAAATGAGAGCTCCTTGTAGCTCTTTGGTGAGCAGTAACTTCTGAGCATGGCCACCAGCTGCCATGGGCTGTGCTGAATGCCTTTTGCTGAGGCAGACATAACCACACATTATCACTGCATGTATCACTGCAAAGGCTGGATGTGAACTTGTGTTCACAGACCACGCACTTAACTGAATGCAAGGTGGCTTTAGTGACATTGTGACCATAGAAGAATGGTGGCAAAGCCTTATGTATTACTAGAGTCACAGAGGATTCTGCTGGATGTGGCTTGGTGGCAAAATATGGCAATAAGATGGGAAGGAGTAAAAATGTGTGATTTAGGAGAGGGTGGGAGATCACCCAGAGCAGCAGCTTCTGGCTTCCCAGCATGGAGAACAAGGCTGGGCTTGGCTGAGCTTGGCACCGCTTCATTAGGAGTGTGATGCCAATGATGCTGTCCGCCCCATGGGCTGCTCAGAAGACCTTTTGATGGACAGCAGCACTATAAAGGGTGATCACAGAGTGTCAACTGCTGGGAGGCAAGATGATCTTTACCTTGCCTCTCCAGTGACTGCTCTCGGTGAGTGTCACAGCAGGGACCCATCTCCTTGTCTGTCCTTGTTTCTGACCAGCTCTTCTGTTCTCCCTTGCAGATATTATGCAGATATAGCTAAAATGCCAGCGATCAGTGACCAGGACATGAGCGCGTACCTGGCGGAGCAGTCGCGGTTACACCTCAGCCAGTTCAACAGTATGAGTGCGCTGCATGAGATCTACTCTTACATTACCAAGTACAAGGATGAGGTAAGGTGCAGCGATGGGAAGTCAAGCCTGGGCTGCCAGTCATTTCCCCTTGCCCGTGTTTCTGAAGTCTCCTGCTTCTTCCTGTAGGAAACTGCTCTGTGAAATGTGGGAGAGCAGCGTAGTCCACATCTGTGCTTGGGGCTGGTAGGGAAGGAAAGGTCTGCGGAACGTGGAGCCAGGTGCTGGGGTAGGCAGTGCTTCATTCCTCATATTTTCTGTAATGAGGAATGTGGGGAGCACCTGTTTTTCTATGCATTTGGCACAGGAGCTCTGTGAGGCTGTAATTTTCATGGTGTCGTTTCAGTGTGCCTCTCCTATAAGCTACCAACACCATGTGATTATCCAGGCCCTGTCTGGCTGTGCTCCCTGGGAATGCTAGAGGTCATGGCTTCTTCAGTGCTTGCTTGGTGAACATCAGCAAGAATGGTTCAAAACTCCTCTCTTTTAATTTATACAAATTAACTTCCTAAAGTGCTGCTCGAATCTACACCCTACATCTTTTTATTAAAGCAATAAAATATGGAAGTACAGTAAAATACAAGATCTATACATAGAACATGATAGGATAGGTTTTATTGTCCCAATAAAGGGAACTGACAATTGTGAACAGCGCCTTATTTAGGTGACAGAATGCCAGAACATCTTCTTGCCAGAGAGAGCTGGCAGAGGAAACAGGGTCCCTGTCATACCCTCCAGCAATCCTGAGAGGAATCTCCCAGTACCTCTTTCAGGTGTGAATTTAGCAAGTCCACAGGCAGGTCATAGCAGACCTGGCCTCTGGATATAAGGTCAGCATTCAGACTATGGCAGCCAGAATCCTTGTGGAGCTTGGTGCTTTGCAGGAGTGAGGAGGAGGAAAGCCTGGCTTGCTTGCAGGAGTGGGACAAAACCCTGGTGCTTGAGAAGGTGCCGTGTGGCAGCCATTGTGCAGCTGCCAGTCATGTAGCGATGACCATACTGATGGGATCTCCGTGCCAGGTCCTGAACAACTTTTGATGGCACATCCAGGAGGT